>RJWJ010039482.1:0-14447 GCA_004363605.1 Indri indri | reverse complement strand
GACTACAGGCATGCGCCACCATGCCCGGCTAATTTTTTCTATATATTTTTAGCTGTCCAATTAATTTTCTTTCTATTTTTGGTAGAGATGGGGTCTCGCTCTTGCTCAGGCTGGTCTCGAACTCCTGAGCTCAGAACGATCCGCCCACCTCGGCCTCCCAGAGTGCTAGGATTACAGGCTTGAGCCACCGCGCCCGGCCGCGTATTATTAATATTAGGAAATTATACTATGTTTTGATTCCTAAATTCTGTTTTGGGACAATTTGTGGATTTCCTTACATTCACAGAGTGACAAAAGTAGTTATTTTTCTGTTCCTTTTAAATCCACCTTTTGTTTGGAGATGAGCAGTGTTAGTTACAGATCAAGAATACCATAGGCTGGGCGTGGTGGTGCACACCTGTAGTCCCAGCTACTCAGGGGGCCGAGGCAGGAGGATTGCTTGAGCCCAGGAGCATGAGACTAGCCTGGGCAACATGGAACTCATCTCTTTCTTTGAAAAAGATTACCATAAACGTTGTTATTAACTAAAATGAACGATAGACTCTGCAAACACAGTTGTGCCTCCTGTGCTAGTACGTTGGGGATTTGTTACTACTGACCAGAGCCTTAAGGAGTGGTCCAGCTGAGAAGGGTCGCAGGTGGCTTGTTTTCCTAGCTCATTCCAGAACTTTAACTGGCCCTGGGTTTATCAGCAGTTTGGGTTTCCCGCTGTTCGTGCTCGTGCTTGCTTGTGTTCCTGCTGAAATACGGCTGTGTCTTACTGACCTTGACTATCTGTCCCTGCCGGGTTTCCCGGTGCTGCTTCCTCTGGGAGGCCCTCCCCCGGCCCCTCTTGGGAAGGTCGGGCAGAAAACCCACTGAGATTTTGAGAGACACCTTTCCATCCGTGGCTTATTTCTGAATTTTCATTTCAGTCCAGCTGAACTTTTCCAGCGTAACTCCTGGCTCTTCACGGGCAAGAGGACCCGCCTGCCCTTGGTGGCGTGCTCTCTTTGGGACGCCTGTCTTGCTATTTTGAAATTATTTTCGAATGGAGACGACGGAGAAGGAGATGGTCATTTTCGTGTTTGCGTAGCCAGGACGGAGGAGGAGGGCAGGGTGCAAGCTGGGCACTCTCACGGGGGTCGGGGGCAGACAGGATTCCCAAGCGTCTGGGGCAGGGAAGAGGCTGAGTCGTAGGGGAAAGGTTCGGGACTGGGCAGGAAGTATTTCTTCTTTCCTCTCATGGTTACCAACTCTCCGGTTTTTACTTAATGGTAACTTTTTTAAGGTTCCGGCTTTAGAAACTAGTTCGTCTTGTTTTTCTCATAATGCAAACATAACTAGAAAGCACCCCTATTGTCTCTGCCCAAGGATGATTTTTAACCCTTCGGTGTCCATCCTTTACATGGGGTGCCAGGTTGGTCAGGGAGTGTAGCGATTCCTGGGTGATAAGGAAGGAGCCCTGAGCCCTGAGGGTCGGGGGTGGTTGAAGCCGGCAGGGAACAGTTGTCAATAAAAAGTGGCGTGAGGCTGGCGCTGACCGGTGCTGGTGTCAGGAAAGCTGAGCCTGGCTGAGAAGCTAGGAATGATTTTAGAACCAGGACATAATGTTATTTTGGGGAAAATACACAAAGAAAGGAGCAGCCCCACTGCACGGGGCTGCTGGTGGGTGAAGTGGCAGCCTGGTGTCCCCTGCCCCTCACTCTCCAGGGCATTGGAGTCCCCTGCGTGTCTCCTCGAGGTGACGCTGGAGGCAGGGACCGAGCCTGGAGTCACTGCAAAGCCCAGCGCTGCACCTGCAGCCCGCCCACCGAGTTGAAAGGTTGCAGCCCCTGCCCGGGCAGGCCACGCTTTTTTATATCAATGCCATAAACAGCCACAGGCGTGAATTGACCCAGTGAGATGGAATGGAGTAGCCAGTAATGTGCCGCCTGGTCTGGGGTCTGGAACCCAGTGGCCCGTGTGACAAAGGCGCGTGGGTTTGGGTTTGGGTTTAGAAAGTTAATCACTGTTTTTCGTAGTGTGATGTGGTTCTGGAGAAGCAAATGTGCCCAGGCCATGCTGTTGGGTTGGCCTCGAGTCTGAGATGGTAGTACAGCTGATCGCCGTAAACCGAGGTGGCTGCGGTTCCCAGGGGTCCAGGCCTGGCTGGACAGCGTGCTGTGGGGAGGGAGGGCGGCCAGGAGCTGCGCTCAGCAACCCCGCTCTGGAGCCAGGGAGGTCCTGCCGTCACTGCTCAGGCCACTTGGGTGTTGCATTCAGTTTTGGACACCATGCTGCCAGAGGAAGAGGAGACTCGCCAAAGTTCTGAGGGGAAATGAGCAAGACGCAGACCCCGAGGAGAAGATTCCATCCTCCCATGCTTTCGGGGCCTGGCCTCCAGGAGGGGCTGCCTCTAGGGCCGAGAGGGGGCTGGGGGACGTGCACAAGCTCCCCGAGGGCTCTCTGGAAGGAAGGAATCCGTCGACAAGGTGATTTCAAGCAGGCTCCCCGCTTTCCAGGTACAACGCGCCTGGGAGGGGTGTCGAAGGTAAAGTAACCACGTCAGAGTTGAGGCGGCAGACACCCTTCTCTGTCGCACCCGGACGTGGTGAGTCTGGGCTGGGGCGTCAGTCCCGAAGCCTGCGTCTGGCCGGGGTCCTGTGGGGACGTGATGGCAGGAGAGGCTGTGCCCTCACAGGGTGAGGACGCTGGGAAGGCTGCTCACCCGGGAAATAGAAGAGAGGGTGGGCGTCTCCCGCACGGCCTTCGAGAACATTGGCCTCCCAGGGAGGCACAGTGTGTCTCAAAAAGAGGAGAGGCCGTCTGACAGCTCCAGTTAACGATGATCAGCGTGAGGGCGGCCTTGTTGAGGGCTGCTGAGCTAGAATAAGCCTCAGGTGAACCCATTCTGCCTTGGGCCCCTGTTCACCTGGCCAGGTGTGAGATGGCTGGGAAGTGATGGGGGGGCCTCCTGTGTCGAGATAAGCCACCCTCAGCCTGCAGCGTAAATCACAGGTGCATGTGACTCCCACGCTGGTGCCCGGATCAGCAGCTTTTCCTGAGCTCCAGGAGAGAGTGCTGTGCACGGGATGGGAAGTGTTGGATGAAGGCACGGGCTGTCCGTGTACGTGGATGGGTGGCGTTCCTCCAAAGACATAGACCCATCCAGTCATCAAGAAACGGAGCAGAACAACAGCCTGGTTTCAAAAGCAGTGGCTTAAAGTTTATTTTAGAATGAGTTACAATGATATTAATGAACTTTTGGGGAAGGACAGATTTAATTGTTTTAGATCACAGAATTTTTTCTTGCTTGATTTACATGTTAAATGTTTCTGATGAAGTTTGCTTAAAAAAAAGTCTTCAAGGTTTTTGCTTCATTTAAGCAAACAATGTATGCTAACTATACAAAATAAATATGCTTTTCTGCATGTATGGACATAAATATACATACTATGTGTTCAGGCTTTGAGGTTTTCAAACAATGTGTATTCAAATTGTGTGGGAAAGCACTAGGCTCATTAAAAGATGAATCAGCCCAAGGTCAATTAGAGTATACGTAAATTAAAACTATTTTGTAACAATTACAGACTCACATACAGGAAGGATATTTTTCCAGTGATACAAAAGAAGTGGAGATTGAGATGTTTAAATGGAAATTTGTAGGTTTGGGGTTTTCGGATGGACTTTTAGCATTTGATCTTCTTACTCTAAGAGACAAAAATAAGATGTTCTTCCATGGCCTTTAAGATGCTGCCCCCTTCTGGTGATTAGAAACTCTAATATTATCTGTTCTTCATAGCAAGCAGTCATGCTGGATTTTGTTTTCATATTTAAATATTATTTTTATTATTAAACCAGAAAATCAAAACAAGGATCCAAGGCAGTCCCCTTCCTTTGTGTCTCTCCTTTCTAACCTGAGACTCAGGAATAACTTTCAGGTCTCCCTACTGCTGAGTTTTGAAATGATGTTTCCTTTCTTCTTTCACCTGGTGTGTGGAGCATCTCGGGCTGCCAGGCACTGCGGTTGGCATTTTGTGAGATTTAGAAATTTTGCTATTTTAAAGAAGAATTGAGAATATGATGTGTAGTTTTCCAGATTGACATTTTTTTCGTGATATGAACATGATAATAAAAGTGTCAACCTATTTTTAAAAGAAAATCTAATCTCACCCTCTCCAGAGGAGGTAGCTGGAGTCAGGACACCAGGTTGGCACTGACCAAGAGGAGAGGGTTGCATCCTGGGTCACGGAGGGGGCTGCCCAGGTCAGGCAGGTGTGGAGCCAGAGGGGGGACCTATTTCAGGCCTGAACTCGCTCTGACCTCTCCAGGAAGGGGCAGCCTTTAACAAGAGGCCCTGGGGAGAAATGAAAGTGCAACCTGGCATCCGAGGGTGAGCGAGGGACCTGGCCGGCGTGGTTATGACACCTGGAGACACCTGCTCTGCTCACTCAGCACTTAGCACTGATTCTCTGAACAGCAGGCTTCTCGGGCCACTTGCCCCCGAAGGGCCAGAAATGGTGAAATGAACCCAGAGCACCCCAGGTCTAGCGTCCACGGAAACACATCTCAGAAAGTAAGTGTTACGTCTAGAATTCACCTTCCTCTCACACGCGGGTCTGCGACTGCCTTCGTGTGCCTGCTCTTGTGGCTGTGACTTGGATAAATAAGCGTAGCACGTTAACTCACGCTGTTATTTATAACTAAGTAAGGCTGCGTCAATTTGTCAGTGCCAATTATTTAAAAACTGAAGCCTGGAGTTTTTGGGGGATCATTGTCAGCAGCCGCCAGCAGGTGGAGGGAGTGAGACGCGTAAACAAACTGACCATCCCTCCTGCGTGGTGTTTGGGTAAATCCATCGCTAAAGCTAGCTGGCTCACTAATAAATCCCCTGCTGATACGGCGCAAATATTTATAGCTGGTGATTTATGTGAAATTAATAAAAACTAGCTGTTGACAGCAGCGTAAGGTGGCAAAGGCTATTTAAGAACATTTCACTCGCCTTTGAAAATTAAGAAAAATTTATACCTTTACTTGCTTTCTTAACCATTTCAGAATAAATCAACATAAACTTAGGGTAGGGTATTAAAATATGATGGAGACCCACAAGGTCAAAATGTTTGCTTTTCAGAAGGAAGCAGTTACGTGTTGCTTTGTGTACGTTGTACAGTGCACGGCAGGTGTTCCCCGTGCTTATGAAGTTATGTTCTTGGAAGTGTTGTGAAAATCGCAGTGATACGGCCTCATGTCCTGCTGTGCTCTCGATGGGAGCGTGAAGGTTCCAGACTCCAGGTCTGGAGTTGGGCAGGATGCCCCCCCAACCACCGAGGCCGGGGCCACCGTGGGTGTTCCCTGTCAGGCCTGTCGCCAGCCTGCAGCACAGAGCTGGGGGATGGCAGGTGCTCAGAGCGCGTGGGGCGGAGTTGGAGCGAGCAGGGCTCTGTCCTGCACGTGCAGCTCCCAGAGATGAGGACGGGGCTGGCTTCACCCAGGGCCACACATCTGACCGCCCAGCGAGCACCTTGCTTTGCTGCTCTCTGGGCCCCTTTCATTCCTTTTACTCCGTCTCCTGGGATGAGAGTCCCAAACCCTGGAATAGGCAGGATCCGGAGTGGCGGCTGCAAGTCTGAACAGTGTCCGATCCAACGCGCCTTGCCGCACAGTTGACCCATGTTATTATCTTGTGGTTACTTAAAAATGTCCAGCAGATCCCCCGACAGTGCCATTTTGTTATAACATTGAAGACAGAAAAAAACAAAGCAATCAATTCCCGACCAGGGCCCACGTCTGTGTGGAGTTTGCACGTTGTCCCCACGTCTGTATGGGGTTTCTCTGGGTCCTCCGCCGCCTTCCACGTCCCAAAACTGTGCCTGTTGGGCTGCGTTCCTTGGTGTGTCTGATTGTCCTGGTCTGAGTGTGCATGGGTGTGTGTGTGTGTGTGAGCATGAGTGTGAGTGCACCCTGCAACGTGTCCTGGCCAGGGCGGGTTCCTACCTGGGGCCTTGAGCTGCCAGGTGGGCTCCAGCCGCGCGAGACCCTGACCTGGAATAAGTAAGTAATTATCTTACTTGTTCTTATTAATCTTTCCTAAATGTATCTATAGCTCACATTTATTTCAATGTTTAATATTAGAAGTGTTTTGGGTCTTTGTTTAGAAGTTTGATGATGTTTTTGTGACCAGAGATCTGCCATAGGCACTTCATTCTTGTTTATCTCATTGGGCTGTGGTAAAATTGGTTTTGTTATATGTTGTTTTGCTTAAAGTCACAGTCGCCAAGAACCTATCAGCAGCGTTCAGTGAGGACTTAACTGTGCTACGTAAGACTAGTTTTAACTTTCTGACACTCGTCACTGTTGGATTACTCAATTAAAAACTCAAATTTGCCAAATTAAATGCAATGGCATGAAAAGGAGCTGCTTTGTTTTAAATGTGACAGGCGTGTTTTTGCTGTCACAAAGCCGCCCTCTGGGTGGGGACTGTGGTGCTGCGCGTGGTGACCCAGGTTGTGTGTTGGGTGCTCTGTGGGACGTCTCAGTTCCGTGCTACCTCTGTTAGACTCATGGCAGAGTCTTTAGTTTTTTAAGATAGTTTTAAGATCCTAATCAAAATGAAAACATATTTAAAAACACACATAGCCCCTGAAGGTTGTTGAGTCGGAGTCTGCCGACTGTCTCTTGAGAAACTTTATTTAGGGACCTTCCTGGGGAGTGTTGATCAGTCCTCAGTCTCTGAGCATCATTGCCCGTTAAGAATAGGCATGCCTTAAACATGAAGTTACAGGGAGCTTGGGTGTGGCATTCTGAGACCTTGCGTTTGAACAGAAGAGCCGTGGAGTGTGAAGCCCCTAAGGACGTGAGCGACATGCCCCTGGTAGTTACGAGGAGGCCCACGTGCATGACAGGGGCTTTTGGCGGGTGTCGCCCCGTGCAGATGTGTCGGGGATGGTCGGGGGAGGGGATGGTCGGGGGAGGGGATGCTCAGTGCAGCTGAGGAGTCGGGGCGTTTTCCCGGGAGAGGTCAGGAACCCCTTGCTCATGGCGGGAGGTAGGTGTGTGGTGGTCCGGGGCGGACGGGAGAGACACGTCAGAGTCCCCTCGTCGTCCCTGAAGAGCAGTTCTCCCTCGGTGAGATGCACGTGCCTGGGGAGAGAGGGGTGATTTGGTCATTTCTCACTGATGGTCGGAGAGACGAGCTGGGCCCTGTTCCCCCGCTCGCTTGCTGTGTGCACCAGAGTAATGGCGTTATTCAAGAAGCACATGAGACACTCGTTCTTTACTCATCTAAATATTTAGGGCTGCGGCTGGGCTCAGCTGCTTTAAATATTTGGCTGGGCGACGGAGTGGGAGCCTGTCTTCCTCTTGTTGATGTTTGCCTGTGTGGTGGTGTACACAGATGAGCTCACTGTTTGCCTCGGCGCAGGTAAAAGTGCGCTTGCTGAGCTGCCTTTGGATGCACCTACTAAATCAACTTGCAGTGCTGCTCGGGTCTCACTGGAGAACTTACGTAGGCCAAGGCGGGAATTTCTGGCTGCCCGTGTTGGGCGCCCTGTTGTACCACAGCTGCGTGTGCTGTGAGAACCCACGCGGGGGCCTGTTTTCAGAGACCGTGGGGGGTCTGTGGGCTGGAGTGTGCTATGCCGTGTGGGGTGCCCTGGGGGGAGTCAGGTGATGGAGGAGGAGGTGGGCGGGGGAGGCGGGCCCTGCGGTGGTTTGTCGGGGGCCCAGCAGGTGGTGTCGGCTGGAATCGATCCTCCAGACATGGCAGTAACGGGTGCCATGGGAATGACCACAAAGTCATGTTACTCTTCTCCTTGGCTACAAAAATAAATTTAGAAATAGCCTCCACCGAGTCAGGTCTGTACAGAGTGGTCATTCTGCTTTGGAAACTGCACGTGATTGCGGCTCTTAGAGTCCGTTCACCATCCTTACCAGGGACGCTTTCAGGCCATGGGGGCATCGCTGCTGCCGTCTCCCTGTTTGGTCCCCACTTGATTCCTCCTGATCACGTACGTGCTCCCTGGGCAGACTGGGCTCAGAACCAGGGCAGTCTCTTCCCCCAGGACGCGGCCGGCCAGAGAGAGCACCTTCCAGAGCTGGCAGGAGCCTCTGCACATAGACCTGTGTGAGTCAGACCACGAGGATGAGCAGGGGTCCCAGGACGCGATGACACCTTTGCCATAACCGTGAAGGACAAGGAAAACAGTTCTGTATAACTGACTCAGAGAAGCACCTGTGTTCAGGAGGAAGGCTGAGTGTCATCTGAAAGCAGGTAATTCCCCCAGACAACTTAGAGGACTAGTCGGTGCAAGCTGCAGCCACAGCGAACTCGGGGTTGCCAACTTCAGAGGAGCATAAACAGCTTGGGGAGCCCCCTGCTCCCCCACCTTTGTGGACCTTCAGTTATTCACTCTGCAAGTGCGGTTCAGTCCCTCATTTAGGTACAAAAAGCTGTGACTGTGGAATATTCCATAACTCATTGGGCTGCAAGCCAGCACCGGTAATCTACCTCAGACCACTTACGGCCTCTGTTTACCCACCTTGATGTGAACATTGACCTTTCCCTGCTATCACATACTTGATTCCGGGGGCTCCCTTTCTGCATGCGACTCTGTGAAACGTTTAGCAGCAGCTCAGCGAGCCCCCACCTGAAGCCCCCGCTCCCCACCCCATGCATCCCACCTGCAGCCTCCCCCGTCGCAGGTGTCAGTTGGCTCATTTTTACAGCCAGGAGTTCAGGCCCCAGCCCTCAGGTCATCCTTAACGCCTCTCCCTTTCTCACTGCCTCCTGTGTGCCGTCACGCCGGGAGTACCTGAGGGATCCCGCCAGCTCTCGCCACCTCCCCTGCACGCCACTGTCCTAGTCCACCTGGCGGCCACCACAGGAGACCACGGACTGGGAGGCGTAAACAACAGAAATGTGTTTTCTCAGTTATAGAAGTTGAAAGTCCGAGACCAAGGTGGTGTTTCTGGTGAGGCCTCTGCTCTGGGCTTGCAGACAGCTCCTCAGTGTGTCCTCGCACGGCCTTTCCTGTGTGCACGAGGGAGAGGGGGAGGGAAGGAGAGA
Source organism: Indri indri (assembly GCA_004363605.1). Taxonomy (NCBI): domain Eukaryota; kingdom Metazoa; phylum Chordata; class Mammalia; order Primates; family Indriidae; genus Indri; species Indri indri. The sequence continues at coordinate 5,422 of RJWJ010039482.1, read as the reverse complement.
AAGGTCTGTCTCTTCCTCCTCTCACAAGACAGCCACCAGCCCCACCAGATCAGAGCCCCACCCTGATGGCCTCATCTAACCGTATTTACCTCCTTAAGGTCCCCCATCTCCACTGCAGCCACACCAGGGGCCTGGCATGGTTCAGTCCCTGGCAGTGACCGCATCTCACCTCTGAGCTGGTCTCCCTGCTTTCCTCCCCACCCCCACCCCCACCTCTACCCCGAAAGCAGGTGTCAACAAACTATGGCCCATGGGCCAAATCTGTCCTGCCACCTGCAATGCGTGGCTCTCTAGCTAAGAACAATTTCTATGGATTAAATAGTTGGGGGGAAAAAATCAAAAGTATGGTTTGTGGTGCATGAAAATTATATGAAATTCAAATTTCAGTGTCCGTAAATAAAGTTTTGTTGGATAACATCCATGCCTGTTCGCTCACGTTGGTGGCTGCTTTCGTGCTCCGTGGGCAGAGTTGAGTAGTTGGCGATGGAGACCTATGTAATTCCCTTGGTTGTGTCTCTTGGCCTGTGAAACCTAAACTGTTTACTCTCTGGCTCCTGACGGTACAACTGTGCCAACCCCTGCTCAGGCCCCTTTCCACCCTCACTCCCTCTGCTCCAGCCACGATCACCTCCCTGCTGCTTCTCCAGCAAGCCAACTGCAGGGCCTTTGCACTAGCTGCGCCCGGGCCTGGAGTGCCTGTCCTCCTCCTGCATCTTTCATTTCTTTCAAGCCTTTGCTCAAATTTCAGCTTCTCAACAGGGCCATCCTGCTGAGCACTGCGATGCATCTTCCCTTGATCCCCACAGTTCCTCTTACCCTGTTTCTATTTTCCATAGCAGTTATGGGCATCTAACATACTCCCTACTGTATTGGTTTCTTGTCTGCCGCCACCGCCAGAGCATAAGCTCCCAGAGGGCACTGATGTGTACTAAGCACCGAGATTGGGATGGGGTATGCCCTAGTGCTCCGTACACATTTGTTGGATGACTTAATGTAGAGTAAATCATCACACAATTTAGGTGCTTAGAGGCTGTATGAAAATCAGAGCAAACTCTTTAAAAACTCTATACACCAAATAATGTAGTTTTTGTGAGATACCTTCTCTTTGGTATGTAAAGAACATGGTAGCTGCTGTATGAAACTTTCAGTGATTTGTTTTTTAAAAGAAGTGTGTTTTTTATCTTTTCCTCTTAACCGTGAGTGTTTCTTCTGTGTGTGAAATACTGTCTTCTCGCATACTGTGAAGTCCTGCTTGTGAATGTTTTGGCTATGAAATGTTTCATGGGCGTTTGGACACTGGAATTCTTGGTAGTTACTGGTGTCGGTTTTATCCTAATTTGTCAGAAAGAAACGCATCCAGTTGGTTTCCGTCTCTGAGTCATAGGTGGGTGCGCAGAGCCTCAGCACACGTATCTGTCAGAATAACACACTCTGGTGTTCTGGTTTTTTTCTGGCATGCCTGAGATGAAGGCTTTGTTTCCATGCTCATTCCCACGTTGATTTTTCTTTTACTTTTGGAAAACTTAATAGATCCCTCATCTAAGAATTTAGATGAAAAAAACCATTGCATAACAGGTGGATCTTGTTAGAAGCTCTCTAGCCATGCAGTTAGTTTATTTGTTCATTTTGCTTTTTCCTTTAAGATAAATATAATTATGGCCCTCAGAACTGATGCAATTTCTGAGGCATCAGGAATGGAATTCAAAAACTTTTTTGGTTTACGTGTATCATTCCTTCTCCGGTTGGTATATATGAAAGGAATGTTGCTTGCCCCTGCACTTTTTATGCTGGTCCTTTTGTTTTAGCTTACACATTCCTGTCTCTCCTGGCAGCTAATATTTAATAATAATAAATAAGTGGGCTAACACCGAGTGCTTTCCACGTGCCAGGCACTGTGCTGTTACGCATTTCACATTTATCACCTTCGTTAATATCCTATTATCCCATTTCGTACATGAGGAAAGTCAGGCTCAGGGAGTTTGTGACTGTCCCAAGGTTGCACAAGTAATAGCCGAAGAACAGAATTTCTGCACGCGCAGTCTAATCCCAGAACCTGTTCTTGACCAGATGATGCCAGCCCTCCTGCCAGTCATTCCGCACTGTGTCATTGGGTACCCTGTCACTTACATCGCTGTATCATTTATCTTCGCCTTGCCTTGTTGCCAAGTAAGGTGTGGGTGCGTAACAGGAGGAAACACCAAATATTCCAGACACCCTAAGGGGGAGCATAAGGAAAGTGACATTTAAGAGATGTAAGCTCACATACAAAAATTTAAAAATTTTAGACTCAATTCTCCATCAGAAACGGGGAAGTCTTTGGAGTCGCTGCTTTTGCGAACATCGCCAGCTCGACCCAATCCGCATGTTTTTGTTGTCTAACATTCCTTCTCAACTGGCAATTAGTCAGTGACTCCAGAATTTCAGCCACAGATCTGAGGCATACGGAGGATGCGGTGCACACCCTGTGTTACCATGGCAACACGGCACGCAGCAGCATCTCCTCCTGCAGCTTCAGTGTGGTGGTTAATAGAGCTCCAATTGTTTAAACGTTGTCTGCAGACAAAAAAAAGATGTGTTTGCCTGGTGGAACTGCAATGTTTTCCTGCCTACTTTTAAGAATTTTCTGGACTCTCTCTAATAAGCATGTGATTCATAATGAAGACAACAAAATAAGCAGATGTGTTTGTGTGTCTGCGGAGAAGAGAGGTTCTTGTGGACACAACGAATGTTCCTTGGTTCCCAAGGTTGGCCATTTCTCAGCCTTTCGTAGGTGCGAAGTGAGGCTTCTGCTCTGGGCGGCAGCTCACTTGCTGTTTGTTACCCTTGCCGTTGCCATCCAGATGTGTTTGCAGCTGCTCTGCCAACTCCCTTTTTTAACCTCTTGGTGAAGCTGGTGTGGGAGGCAGGAGAGAGGGCCGCTGTTCTCCCCCACAGCACAGGCCAGATGCTGGAGCTGGGACGTCTCCGTTTGCAAGGAAGGCACAACCTGTTTGCTTAATGTGAAGATAATACACTCCCTGGCCAGCCTCCGGTGGATTTGGGGGGTTGGGAGGCAGGGATGCGTCTCTGACAGGGAGATAGCGCTCAGCAGTACCTGCTCTGGTTCAGCCGTCAGTCGGGCTTGTGCTTGGAACGTCTAGCGTCAATCCAGGAGGAGCCTTTTTGTAGAAAGGTGATTGGGCATCACGGTGAATCCTGCACTCCACCAGAGGAACCTGAAACCAGTCCTGAGTAACAGAAGCAGGGATTGCTGCCAGGAATGTAAAGGAAGAAGCAGCACTTCTTCCCTTGGGTTATGATTGTTTACAGACTTACATCACACCCATTTCTTATCTGGCCAATGACACTGGCAGGTGAGAGAGATGGTATTATATTCTCGTCTACACCCTGTGGACAAAAAATGGGGTCAGATGGGTGAGGCAGGGTTGGGACCAGTGTGAGTTCTTGTGTCTCCAAATCCAGAGCCATCCTCCCTGTCCTGACCTGGGGCCGCCCCCAAACCAGACAGGGGTGTCTTAGGTGGGAATTGGGGGTCTTTGTAGAAGACCATTGTATGAAGTAGCCCATTGATACTTGGATTCTGATATTCCAATGTGTGCTCAAAGCAGTGTGCGTGGATCAGACTTCACCTGATCACTCACGCGGTCTAGCTGTCACATGGGAACGTAGCTTCTGTTTTATGGATCGTGCTTGTCCACCTTCGCTGCTCCCTCAGCAGTGCGCGAGCACACACAGCCCAGGGCAGGAGAGAGTAGTTCTGGTGCCAGGCCGCCTCTCTGGGAGCCTGTGGGCCTGGCCGTTCACTGTGAGGGGGACAGAGAATGACCCAGGGACCTCTCTCAGCCTTTGCTTCGCTGCATTCCAACCCTTGCAGGACCCCTCAGCCTGCACACTGGGGAGGACAGTTTGAGTCCCCTTAGGGACTCCATGGACCCTGCTTTGAGCATAGGTTTGGGTGTGGGAAGCTGCAGGCCAGCCTCCCGGCAGCTTCCTGGGTATGGAAGGGCTGGGGAATGGGAGACTGCCATGCTGGGGGAGTTTGGGTTCCCGGGCCCCAAGACACTATAGTGGGAACATTCTTTGAGGTTTTATTATTAATAGTATTTTATAATTTTTTAAGGCTAGATAACATCTAGATGTTGCGTTCCACCAAAACAAATATTGTTCTTTTGAAAATATGTTAGACTAGAAAAATGCACTTAGATCTTCTCGTTTTGACTTGGAAATGCATGGAGTGAATGCCCACTGTGTCCCAGACAGGCGGCGGCTGATAAGGAGCTGCCCCGTACTTTGCAGGATGCCCTGTTGTAGGGCGTGGGCAGGTTGGCATCTGCTGCACGTAGACTTTGTAGTTTTTAGCTTTGCTCACTTTTTATTTTTGGCTTCCTGGCTCTCCTCCTCTGGAACATCCCCTCGCTGAGCCTCAGCGTCGCTCCACTGCCTGGTACACGTCTAGCGTGCCTGTTTCTTCTTGTTCTCACAGGGAAAGATGTTGGCAGACAGTGCCGGAGACTGTCCGAGTCGAGCGGGCTGGACTCGTGGCTGTATTCTGTAAAATTCCGTTGTGTCTTTTTTTCCCCCCTTGTAATCTGGCTCTGGAAAGAAACCTGCTGGTTGCAGACCAGCCGAGAGGGCTTGGCTGGGATTCTGCCGGGTGGGGCCTCAGGGAGGCGGAGCTGTCCAGGCCTTGGAGACCTGGAGGTGCTCAGGGAGGGGGCTGGTCTGGCCCCGGCCCCTCGGCCTCTCCGTGTGGGCCTGCTTTTTGCACGGACGGGGAGGACGTGTCAAAGCTGATGAGGCTCAGAGAGGTTACGAGGATAGGGGACTCATCTGGGGCCCCGGACCCAGAAAACAAAAGAGGCAGGAGGGGAAAGGGGGGTCCCCTGATTCCTGAGGCCGTGCTGTTACTTGGCCTTCAACCAAAAAAATTGCTGTACTTAGTTTTTAGTGGGAGAAAGAAGAGCAATTTTCCACGAGATGTAACTGACGCGAGGCCCTGAGGTCAGTCTCTTGGAGGCCTTGGGGAGTAGGGACAAGGATTAAACCAGTAGAATGTCGGGAAGGCTTGGCCTGATGTACCCACCCTCAGTCATAAAACCTTTCAGCCTTCTTGTTGTTTCTCCTCCGTCCTGAACCTCCCAGCTACGCAAACTATAGTAATAGCAGTGGTAGTAATAGCATTAATAATCCCGGAATAGCAAATGTAAGAGACCAAGGAGGAAGGAGGCGGTGGGTGAGTTCTGCATGGAATGGTTTTGCACAGAGCTGTGTCGTTTTGAAGGATGCTTATGGCAGAGTTAGTTTCTTTCTTGCCTTACTTGTGGTGGTTTTCCTTCCGGATGGATGATGGATGGGGAGAGAGTTTGTGACCAGGTCCTAGTGAGGAAGTCCTCCAAGCACCTTTTCTTGATCCCTGATCATT
>RJWJ010039481.1:0-14456 GCA_004363605.1 Indri indri | reverse complement strand
CAGCACCGACAGAGTATTGCTTATGGCTCGGGGCTTTGGTGAAGCCTCACATAAGCATGGTTTTCTCCTCTTCGTGGCAAAGCCGTGTATACGCCCTCACCCTCTCAGAACCCTGTGGTCTGATCTCATGGTGTTTTGGGTTTCAGCTTAAGGGTGATATGTTGAATTACCTGAATGTCAAAGATCTCCAAATAGGCCTAAAAAGGCTCCATTAGGAGACATGTGCTTGCTTCACCCTGGAAGAGACACGCAGAAATAGCAGTGCTTTGGTTTCTAAGGCGTTAGTCTCTCTTTGCAGTAACTTGCCGCTTCTGTACTTACTGCTGTGCTCTATGAGCTAACAAGAGGAAGCATCTCCTTGGTTGTTTTTTTCCTGCAGCTTTATTGAGGTTCAGCGGACAAATAAAATTTGTGTGTATTCAAGGTGTACATCGTGATGAGTTGGTATGTGTATACATTGTGAGATGATTGCCACGATCATATTAATTAACACATCCATCACCTCGGAGAGTTACCATTTGTGTGTGTGTGTGTGTGTATGTGTGTGTGTGAGACACCTGAGATCTACACTCTCAGCAAATTTCACGTGAGCAACGTGGTGTTATTAACTGTAGTCACTATGCTGTACTTCGGGTCCCCAGAAGTATTCATCTTATAACTGAGAGTAATCGGGTTCCATACGTTGTCTCTGGGCTCAAGTCTTCTCCCCGTGGCTGGGAAACCATGTAGGACAAGGGGCATGAATATCTGCTGGGCAGATGCTAAGTCCTCGTAGCCAATTAGATTTTTCTCTTCCGTGGGCTTATCCTCCTGTGGTTTCTGGGCAGAATTCAAAAGTGAAATGGGTTCCACCAGCCACTCAAGCAGACCACAGAGGCCCCGGGGAGGTAACAGATCTGGGATCACGGCCATTGTTCTGCTAGGGGAAATGAAACTGGCATCCTTCACTTCAAAGACTTTGTCCCTCCTGACCCGAAGGTGTGGCCTTGACCAGAGTGACAAGATTGCAAACACTGGGGTGAAGAAAATATCTCAGGTTGCAGCCCTTTTCCTTCCAGAATATTCTCAACTTCCTGTTGCTTTTAATCAGTTACATTTAGAGAAGAGACTCTTAGTTTAAAGCAGTGTCCCTCTTTAAGAGGTTGTGTTGTGTATTAATTCAAGCTGAGCTTGGCATGGAAGAGCATTCCCTCTGACCAGTAGCTTGTTTTCTTTTTTTCTTTCTTTCTTTCTTTCTTTTTGCAAGCCAGGATGGCGCTTAAGAATTCCCAGCATGGGGTAGGTCTCAATTTCTCTAAACCTTCCCAGCCACCTTTTTTCCAGTTATCCAAAATATATGGCATTTTATGGTGTTTCTAAGCATGGGGACAAAATGTTTTGCATTGAAGAATAGGAGTTTCAAAATAAAATATGGCCTTCTTTTGGAAGAAACACCATGGCCACAGTTAGCATGCTGGGCAGGTTCCTAGTTCAAGGTCCATTTGAACCATTTCTAGATATGCAAGTGGTTTTATAATCTCTCTCCTTCCTCTCATTCCTTTCACCATTAAAAAAAAAAAGGCATGTAACTTTGCTGACTATCAAATCCTTTTGTCCTCCCTGCTGTATGCGTTACTCCGTGAGGCTGCTCAAAGCTTTTCCTTCAGGGAGTTTCAATAGACACTGCAGAGAGATGAGAAGGAAATTAAACTCGGTGGGGGTTGCCCCTGTACCCCAAAAAGTAATTCCATGATGGAAATGCCAAAAACCCGAAGAGCTCTCTGTCTGTCGGACCCAGAGAGGGGAGCGGGACTAGCTAGAATTGACGAGAATGGAAGTTTAATTTCTGGGTGGTTCTTTGAAATGATCGGTCTGGTTTTGGGAAGAATGACTGACTTGAAAGTCCATTAACTCTTTCTAGTCCCATGGTTTTCTCTGTAGGGTAGCGGAAGGGTTGGTTTACTAAGGAATTCGTTTATCGCTCCAAATGAATCTAAGTTACAATTACAGATGCAGGGGTGGTAAGGGAGATGGGTTCAGGCTTTCTGGAGGGAAGTGTAGCAAAGTGAATGAAAAGCCTTGAAGGACGTACTCTTGACACACTGTCAGTGCATTTCTAGAAATTTATCCCGAGGCGCTCATTGGACTGGGCTGCGTAGCATGGTTAAGTTTGCCCATCCTGTGTTTATGAAACGGTGAAAAAGGAAAGCAATGGGTATGCCATTCAAGAGCAGGGTATCACCCATCCATAGAATAGAACATTAGGAAGCTGTTGAAAATGGTGCTATAGGTTCGTATGTGTTGATATAGAAATATGTCCATGATACATTGTTGAGCATAAACCATCTGTTTTAAAGACCATATGAATACATTATAATGCAGTTTCCCAGACTAGATCCTGGACCAGACAAAAAGACATTGGTGGAAAAACTGGAGTACTCTGAGTAAAATCTGTAGTTTAGTTAATGGCACTGCACCAATGTTAATTTCTGAGCTCTGACGAATATGCCATGGTTATGTAAAACATTCGCACTGGGGGAAGCTGGGTGAAGGGTATACGGGACTCTCTGTACTATCTTTGCAACTTTTCTGTAAATCTAAAATTATTCCTAAAGAAAAAGTAAAAAAGCATATCAACGCATTTAAGACTTTTGGAAAGATTTTTAACAAAAGAGTAACAGGTTACCTCTGAGTGCTGGGATTATGGGTGACCTTAATTTTCTAGTTTTCAATGAAAATTATTTTATGGTAACAAAAGTCAATGAAGCTCATTCACTCTGGGAAGAGAAAGTAGCATACAGTATCATTTTGTTGTTGTTAGGATAGTAGAGCCCATCTCCCCATCAGACATAACGGGTCCTTTCAGGTTTAAGTTTGCCTTTCTGGGTACAGCCGTGCAGGCAAGATAGACTGTGATTACCGCAGGGACCTCGGATTTGGAGAGACCTGGGTTTGAATCCAGCACTTGCAGCTGTGTGGCCTTGGGCAGTTACTTTGTGGCCCATTTAAAAAAAAAAAAATCTGTAAAATGTGTTTAATGATGCTGATCTCATACGGCCATTGCAAGAATTAAAGGTAGCAATATAGTGCGAGTAGCAATGAACGCCTCCATCACGCAGGGGAAGGGCTTGGAGAACACTGTCCCCAGTAGATTCTAGTGTTTGGTCTATCTTAACCCTGAATGCATCTTTTCTGAAAACAGTTGTGCCAGTCGTTGCCACTTCTGTGATAGAGGAGAGTGTGAATTACATTTGTTAATTCACTAAATAAGAATTTACGGGCTGTTACTCAAACATTGAGTATTTGAGAATCATTATTGTGCCATTCCCATTCCCACCCAACTGTCCCTGTGCCCTGTTCCCTAATAATCTTTGCGGGTTGTGATTGCATAGGTTGTGTCTAAATTAGGCCAGTTAAATAAAACTTTCTTAGGTGTGATTTTCTTTATTCTCAGCCTAGATCCTCACATAAAGGGGCTTCACATATCCTTGTTCTACCCAACCTCTAAGTACCTGAGATGTTTCCGAGTGTCCCTGAGGAGATGGGCCATTGTCTTCATCCCCGGCTGGTGACTGATAAAAGATGTTTCCCTAAGCTCACGTGTTCAGGAAGGGTGGCCCTGGGATCCTGAACTCAGAGCGGAAGCACTGCTCTCCTGCACAGAGTGGCATGTTCTGCACACGGACCCAGAATCCAAGGCACCTGCACTCTGACTCCAGCTGGGCCACTGCTTACCTCTCGAGAAAGGTCGCTAGATCCTGCCTGAGCCTCCCTCCTCTATAACAGCACAGTGGCCGGTTAGGCTTCCTGGGTCTAATGTTCTGCAAAATTCCAGAACATTTGGCAAGAAAAAGCACCATCCTTGCTCACCCTTTAGAACATAAAACAAAACAAAAAAAAAATCCCAAACCAACATCAGAGGCCTAAAGGCTTTGAACATACCATTAAAAAAAATGTTTATTTAATATTGGATAAAAATATACTGCCTTACCTTTGAAAAAAAAATAATTAAATAACTAGGAGGGCTTCAAAGCATTTCCTCTCTCCTCTTGCTTTCCAGAAGGAGAAATATTTTTCAAAGTCATTTGAATATTAAAGAGCCAGGCCCAGAAGCCCTGGGTGTCTGGGATGGAGGTCGGCAAGCCAATCAAGTATTTTTCAAGACGTCGGTTTTGTGCACAGTTTGAAACAGAGACCCTTTCCCTGCCTCCCCTGATGTTCCCTTCCCTTTTTCCTTTATTATTATTATTTTTGTCAATTCCGTGTGTATGCCGAGAAACTTAATCCATTTGTTTCTGATTCATTTACACTTAACTCATCAAAATGCTATTTAGGGAGAGGTATTTCAAGTCCAAGAGGTGCTTAATCCTGCGGAACAGGAAATTGCATCTTGCTCAAGGTAACTGAATGCAGACCCAGCCGCTCTGACTTTCGTCTTAACCCAGACCCCAGAATGAATCTCTGTATCAGGTGGCTTTAAATCCAGCCCTGAGTGCCTCGAAGGCCCCCGTCTCCCCCTCCTTGGTATAGACACCAAGGGATTTGCATAAACGGCTCTGAAAACACACCGTGTCCACGTTCTTTTCGCATGAAGCTGTTTGGGATGGCCTTTCATTCCCCCACCTCCAATATTTGATCACGGAGATTTACAAGGATACAGAAAAGTTGAAAGAACTTTATGCCAGCACCTACATACCCAGCTCGTAGATTCCACAGTGGACTTGCCCCGTTGCTTATTCAGCCTGGTTTTCAGGCCTCTCTCTGTCCCTTGTTATTTGATCTCTTCTAAGTAAGTCACAGACATTAGTAGAGGTGCCTCCAAACACTGCAGCTTGCATTCCTTGGCTGAAATTCCATATTTGATTGCAGAGTTGTTTTTCTTTTAAGATAAAATTTGCATGCATCGTACCGCAGTGAATCCAAAGTGTACCATGGGGACAGAATGCTGCCAGCACCCAGCAAGTCCCTGCATGGTCTGTGCCCGCCCCCAGGACCCCCGTGGCAACCACTCTTCTGATTTTTTTCTCCCTAGATTAGCTTTGCCATTCTGGGAACCTCATATACAGGGAGCCATACGATACGTACTCTTTGTGTAATCCTCCTTTTGCTCCGCAGGGTGCTGTGGGGTCATCCATGTTGTTGCATGTATCAGAGGTTTGCTCCTTGTCACGGCCGAGCGTGCCCCATCCTGTGACCACCCCGCAGTTTATCCTTCCCCTATTGATGGGTACCTGCCCTGTTTCCAGGTTCCGGCTGTTTTGGATAAAGTTGCTATGAACATTTTGAACACAACTTCTGTGGACACCTGTTTTCATTGCTCTTGCAGTGGAATTGCTGGGTTATAAGACACTGCCAGACCTTCTTCCAGAGTGGCGGCACCAGTTTATACTCCCGCCAGCAACGCCTGGAGTTCCAGTGGCTCCGCTCCTCATTAACGTGGCGCTGTCACTTTGTCCACGTGGAGCCATTCTGGCGGGTGTGTAGTGGTAGTTCACGTGTCTTTACCTTATTATGTGTGTTCCCTCTGTCGCTGCTGAGACGCAGCATCAGATAAAATGGCAGGAGAGGAATTCTTATGTAAAGAAGGACTTACTGAGCCAGGTTCGCTCTAGTTTGACCTCTTGGGGACTTTAGAAGCCTTCCTTTCCCTTGGAATAGTAGGGCTTTTGAATTCCATTTCTCTCTCTCTCTCTCTCTCTCTCTCTCTCTCTCTCTCTCTCTCTCTCTCTCTCTCTCGGACCTGTTTCCCCCTTGGAGGATAAACCCCTGCATGGCAGGGGCTGCTTCTCCGTCACGTTCCCGGGCCCTGGTTCTGTGTGGAGCACACAAGCGCTCTGCAGAGATTTGCACAGGCACAGCTCGTTCCTGTGACTCTTGGGTCACCCTCACCAGACCTAGCCTGTGAGACCAGGGCCTCTGCTTGCCCACCTGTGTCCCCATGTCTATCCAAGTGAGGGACACACAGTAGGTACTCAATAAATCTCTGAATAGAGGGATAGAGTCGCCTTTTTTTTTTTTCTGTTGCGAGTCATTTATCCATTTATTCAATAAACATGGTCTCTGGGTCTCCTGTTTATACAGTGCTAAGCGAGGGGCTGAGGGTACTTTGGAAGTAAGAAAAACCTGGTCCCTGCACTTTAGGAGCTCGGAGAGAGAAGGTGGGTAGAAGCAGCTTGACTTGGAGGTAGGAAGCAGGCGGTAAGTGCTGGAAGCGGCACGAGGGAACGACGTGCACAGCTGATCGTGGTTGGCACGCTTCGCTTGGCAGCTGAAGGGCCTGGCCATGGTGCCTACCCTCTAGGCCCCCATGTGTCCATCTGTGCAATGGGACAGTAATGGTTTCCACTGCACAAGGTGGTTGTGCCCTCAGCATGCTGCCTGGTACGAGACGACCACGCAAGAAGGGAGAGCTTTTAGTCGCAGGCATGTGTAATCTGAAGAGACCGAAGCCGTTAAACTCTGGTGGGTAAATTGAATCTTCTTCAGCAAAGGGATAAATCCCTTAAAGTCAGGGGCATATTGTCCGACGTTTCCAGGCCCTCCCCTCGTTGGCTGGGCCGAGTCTATGCCTGGGTACTGCATGGACGCTCCATGCTAAATGGAGATTAATGTGTCAGACGATTTTTTTTTTTTTAATTTTGAAAAGGAAGCATAAATCCCACAACGGGTGTGGCGTCGGCTCTGCCCACAGATCTGGATAGTCTCCGACAGGCTCTTCAAACCAGCATTTTTAAATTATGTTACAACAACTGGTGCCTCGTAAGGATTTGATGATGTTCTTGGACTCAGGACCTGGAGTCCTCTTCCTGCCCAGCCTCAGGCTACGGGGACTAAGCCCTCCAGGTCTGGTGTCTTCTGAGCAAGGAGGATTGTGACTAGTCACCATGCAGTGGCTGTAGGGGACCAGCCCATGTAGAGGAGGGAGTCAAAGTCCCATTTCTAAGAATAAGAACAAGCAGGGCCGTGGTGAGTGGATGTGAACCAGAAAGTCGCCCTGCCGTCGCCGTTTCCTCCTGCAGACGTTCTGTTCACATCTCTGTGGCCTCTGAGGGCTGCACGGATCCCATCACCCGACGCCGATTCCCGACCCACCTCGCCGAGCCAGTCCCGACTTCTCCTCTGGTTTGGGGATCCACAGCGCAATTCTAACAGCTGGGCCTGATGTCAGAGGCAGAAAGCCGTCTGGATTCCCCTCCCAGCCTCCCCTGCAACACCTTTTTGATCCAAGATTGAGTAAGACACGTTGGCAAGAGCCGAGCAAGACAACTCAATTGTTTCGACTTGCAGAGGGAGGAGGAGATGGGTTCTAATCTGCGGATGACTCATGCACACACTCCCCCCGCCGCCGCCCCGCTCTGCCTTTAGAAAGTTCCAAACCCAATACAAAACCAGAAACAAACCACAAGCAAGCGGCCCCCTTGTCTGTACACACGCTTGGAGTTCAGAGACACCCTTGGAGCGAGGCTGCTTAGGATGGGTTCCTCGTGCTGTGCTTTGTAGAGCTAGCTCTGTATGGGGAGGTCGTTATTTCTGGGTTTGCTGTTTGGGTGCAGGGTGTGATTCTTAGGGCTGGGGACGGGGCCACCCTGGTAAGGGCCAGGTTAGTTGGACGATCTCGCGTGCAGCCTGGTTCCCTCCGTCCCCCGTGCACGTCCCTTCTCAGTGGCGCTCTGAGAACAGCTTTCGCTCTGTTTCCTGGACTCTGAATGCGGTAGCTGTCGTCCCCGGGCCTGCAGCGAGGGCATATCGTCTAACTCCTCCAGGCCTCATTCCTATGCAGGACAGGTAGGCTGCAGGCTCTAACAAGCCGCCAGCCAGGCTCCTCCGAGGCCTCGGCACCAGTGGAAATTTAAAAAAAAAAAAAAAAAAGAGCGAGCAGGCGGGAGGGAGCAAGAGAGCAAGCGAGAGAGGGATTATTTTGTTTCAACGTGTTTGAAAGCGGGATCTGTGGCCAGTTGGGGTTTTTTTCCCCTCCCCCCACCTTATTTACACAGTCTGTTCGGAGACACACCAGGGCCTGTTTGGATTGGGTGTTTGCTCCGGAGACTGGCCAAGTATTTCAGCACTGCGCGTTGGCACTGCCACCTCGGCGGCACCGGGAGGCCCAGTCGGTCACAAGACCTCACGGGGCCTCCTTGCTCTCTGCTTATCCTCCTTTCACCTTCCCTCCCTTTCTTGTCGCTGGTCCCCCGCAACCTTGGGCAGCTGGGGAGCAAGGCCACCCGCTATGCCGACTCCACCTTCAGAATGAGGGTCTTCCGAGGCAAGGGTGGGGGTGGTGCGTGGGAGGCCAGAGAGAAGGGTTGGGGTGCAGAGCTGGGGACAGGTTTTCTCGAGAAGGGTCTGGGTTCCCTGAGGGCCTGTGACGAAACTGGCAGCATGTGGCGTAGTGCCAGGTGTGAGGAGGTAAGCGGGCGGCCAGAGCCCCTGGAAATTTGCATAGGGGCTGTTCTCCCGGGATGCTAAGCTGGAGTCAGGCTTGTCTGGGGAGGTGGACTGACTGGGCCGGAGCTACCCCGGCTGTGCTTCGGGTCCCTGCCCTGCCAAGTGTGATGCGGCTTCACATCCCCTGAGAGCTTGTGGGAAATGCAGACTCCCAGGTCCCACTCGGACCTACGGAATCGGAATCTGCATTTGAGCCAGACCCCCAGGTGCTTGTTGTGTGCGTCGAGGTTTGAGAAGTGCTGCTCCAGGCCTGTGCTTCCCAGAGGGTGTTTGTTTCCTGGCATCCTCATTGTGCCTGGAGATGCTTTTGGACAAAAGGATCCTGTAGACCAATGTGTTTGGAGAGTGTTGCCAAACGCACCCCTCTCTTGGGAATTCATTGGCATATGCTTGCTGGTGAAGTCTCTGAGAAGTTCTGCAGGGAGAAATCTGTGTCATTGGGTTTAACCCAGTGTTGCCCAAATTTTTTAAGAATTTTTTCTCTTTTACATTGATGCATAATAATTGTACATAAATGTATGGGGTACACAGTGATGTCCTGGTACGTACGATGTATAGTGATCCATATCCTCTCTCTAGCTATTTGTAACTATATTATTGTTAGTGATAGTCATCCTACAGTGCTATACAGCTGCAGTCCCCAGTCCCTGGGCTGTGGACCAGTACTGGTCCACGGCCTGTTAGGAACTGGACTGCATGGCAGGAGGTGAGCAGCAGGTGAGTGAGCGAAGCTTCATCTGTATTTACAGCCGCTCCCCATCACTCACATCACTGCATAAGATCCGTCTCCTGTCAGATCAGCAGCATCATTAGATTCTCATAGGAGCGCAAACCCTACTGTAAACTGCGCATGCGAGGGATTTGGTTGCGGCTCCTTATGGGAACCTAATGCCTGATGATCTGAGGAGGAGCTGAGGTGGTGATGCTAGTGCTGGGGAGTGGCTGCAAATACAGATTGTCATTAGCAGAGAGGTCTGACTGCACAGTAAATGTAATGTGCTTGAGTCAACTGGAAACCATCCCCCCGGTCCATGGAAAAATTGTCTTCCATGAAACCCGTCCCAGGTGCCAAAAAGGGGGGGGACCGCTGCTGTGTAGAACATTAGAATTTATTCCTCTTATTTAGCTGCAATTTTGTGTCCTTTCACAAATCTCTCCCCGTTTCCCACAACCCCCTGCCCTTCCCAGCCTCTGGTAACCTCTGTGCTACTCTTGACTTCTATGAGATCAACCTTTTTAGCTTCTGCATATGAGTGAAAACATGTGGTGTCTGATTTTCTGTTCCCAAATTGGACTCATCTCCTGTCATTTCCCTCCGAGGAGCATGCATTAATATTCTCGAGCACCCGTGTTGTGTGGCTTCTGCCTTGAGAAACCGTGTTTTGGTTGGTCAGTTTACCCTTGGGATTTTCCAAGGAGCTTATCTTCACTTTAGGTGAAAGGTATAGAACACAGTGGTTAGGAGGTGGACTCTGGAGCTAAGCAAACTGCCTTCTAACCCTGGCTAAGCCCCTTCCTAGGGGTGTAACTTTTGCCAAGTTATTTAGCTGCTCTATGCCTCAGTTTCCCCCTATGTAAATTGGGAATAATGATAGCATATAACCAGATAGAGTTGTGGTGAAGTTTAAATCATTTGATACAGATCTAAATAGGCATAGTGCCTGGAATATAAAACCCCTTAATAAATATTGGCTAGCTAATGTTTTTGAGTCTTACCCTCTTGGGGTCACTGCCCCCTGAATATTCTAGATGGATAATCTCAAACCTACTGTGTGTCAGAGTCACCCATGGAGCTCTTCTAAAAACACAGTTTCTCATAGATCCATGCCAAATCCATTGAGTCAGGCTCCAGCAGGAAAGCCTGGGAATCTGCATTTTGGGAATCCTTGGGTAGCTCCAATGCAGCCAGCCTGGCCTTAGAGACTGGGGAACAGGTGCTCTAGACCAGCCTTCCATGGTCGAGTGAGACCTGCCCTGATTTCCCACCCTGGTTTCTGCCTGACGCCTCACTCAGGGAGAGCATGCAGTCTGGTCCAGGGCTCTGATGTTGGTGGTAGAACCGTCCTCTCTCTGTACTTAAGTCTCCTCATCTTTAAAAGGAAGGAGCCCTGCAAAGTGTCATCCGTGGACCAGCGGCATCAGCATCACTTGGGAGCTTGTTGGAATGCAGACTCTCTGGCTCCACCCCAGCCCTGCTGAGTCAGAATCTGCATTGTAGCAAGATCCCTGGGAGGTTCCTGTTAAACAGAAATAGCACCTCTCCAGAAAAGCTTGAAAAAAAGCAAGTTTGCAGGAGACAAATGCATCAGCCTTCTTTCCGGATGAGAAGGGAACTCCGCTAGGCTGAGGAAGGTGCAGTGTTGGAGAACACCAAAATAGTGACCAGCTGTTATCCATCCGTACTGGACAAGAGGAAATGAGCTTCAGGAGCCTCAGGGATTATGGTCAGATTTATGAGAACATTTCCTGACATTGAAGGTTATGAGTCCCTGGGAAGGTTTGCAGGAATAAGTAAGCTTGGGATAGGCTTCTCTTGAGTCTATTAAAATCAGATTGATTGCTCTGCATCTATTTCACAAACGTTTCTTTAGGTGCCCACCGTGTGCTAAGCTTGGATTCCAGTTAGTAGGTTGAGGGCAACACTTGTAGGTAGCGGTGGTTCTGTATTGCTACTGTTGATGTTCACGCTTCTCGTGACCCAGGGTGGACATCGACCTGCCCGTGCAGAGCTTCGTGGTCAGATTGTTGGCATAGGCCAGCAGGGAACTCTAGCACAACTGACAACCTCGTGGGAGTGTATCCATTATCGGTCGCTGTGTCACAAACCACCCCAAAACTCAGTGGCTTATAACAGCACCTGTTTTATGTGTCCATGATACTGGAATCTGGGCTAAGCCTGGCTGGGCAGTTCTTCTGCTAGTCTGGCCAGTGGTTACTCACAAGGTGTCATTCTGCTGGAGAACCGGTTGGGGATTGGGCTCAGCTGGGACACTGGGCCTTTCTCTCTTTTTCTGTATCATTTCAGGGTCTCTCTTTTTCCATGCGGTCTCGCCACATGATCCCGCCATAGAGAAGCTGGACTTCTTATACGGCTGCTAGACCTTCTGAAGGCCTAGGCCTATAGCTGTCATGGCGTCACTTCTGCCACGTTCTATTTGCTAAAGCAAGCCATCAGGCCGGCCTAAATTCAAGGGTAGGGGACCAGGCGAAGGCATGGATATCGGGGAGCATCTCCTTGGGGCCACTAATGGAGCAGGTCGCCGTAGGAAGCTGCTGCAGCTGTGTCTACTGAGCCCTGGCTGATGGGAGAGGTCTCACTTCGTGTCTGAGAAGGGCCAGGTAGTCTCTCGACCACAGCTCTGACTTGCCTCTACCATTTACTATTCCCCGGGCATCCCTTCCCGAATGCTTCTGCTTAAACTCCTTGTCCTCAATATTTTATTCGCAGTAAGGGCCATCGTTCTTGTGATTATCAGCCTCTGTAATATGAAGGAAGGTTCAACCCTCCCCTTTTCTCAGGCCCCGAACACGATTTCCTAGCCAATCGAACACAGAAAAGGGTATTGAGAAGGAATTGGCAGGGCTTGGTGGCTATTTCTGTAGCTCCTGCCTCATGGAGGCTCTTACTCATGCCGGGTTATTGAGAGAACTTCTAACTGACCGCTCGCCCCACCCTCTCCTGCGCAGTCTGTTCGTTCCTGAAAAATAACCACTTTCGTCTCTCCTACACTCCACTCATGAGGGATTGGAATTCCTTGGATGTAGATGGAATCCTCCCTTAATCCTGTGCAAACTGCCTTTTTAGGTTGACCCTGTCTGCCCTGAAACAGACTCTGTGTTTCAACCAGGTGGGCTCCTCAGTGCCCCTAAAATGTGGGAAGCTGATATCTCACCTCTGCACACTTGCTGTATTGTCCCTCTTCCTTTCCTCCTTTCCTGCTGGTTGGAATCTGCTCCATCTTTTGAAGCCCAGTGGACGTCCTGCCTTTTTCATGAAGGCTGAACACCTGAGTCTGGGGTCCCAAATAGTCTCCTGTGGTTCTCAAGTCTTTGAGCATGAATGAGCTCTATTAGGCACTTGGTGCTACTCACCGTCTGCTTTATACCCTCACTTTTTCTCTTTCTTCTACAACACTGCTGCCTTTGAAGCAATGGCTCTATCCTTAAAGAAAGAAAGCCCTTCCTCACAACACCAAAGTTCAGTGCTTTACCTATGGGGCGTAGGTCTTATATATCTTTCGCTCTGTTGGGGAGACAACAGGTTTTAGTTCTAGATCTGGACCGGTTCTCAACATGCTGAAGTGTCTTTGTTACCCAAAGGGCAGTCATTTGTTCTACTAGGAAGTAGCCGATGTGGCATTAACGATTTCGAAACCTCGGGATGGAGTCGCAGGGAGGAACAGGGGTGCTTTCGAGGCAGACTTACCTACAGGCAGCTTTAGATCTTGGCTCTGCCTTTTGCTAAAAAAAAAAAAAAACAGTGCTTCTCAACCAGGGTGCTGCTGGCATTGGGGCGGGGACAGTCCTGCGTGGTGCAGATATTCAGTACCTCTGCCGGCTGCCCACTGAATGCCCGCAGCACCCCATGCATTGCGACAACCCAAAGTATCGCCCCGCTGTATTTCTCCAACCCCACACTTGAGAACCTCTGAGACTAACTTGCTAAGTTCCTTGGTCAAGCTCTTTGTCCTCCCAAGACTCCTCACTGAGCCTTATGGGATTGTTGCAAGAATTACATTTGCTCACGATGTAAAGTGTCTGGTATAGCCACTGTTTATTGAGCACTTAGGTTAGTAATTTATTAGATAACTGTCATGGTCACTAGGTGACATGCAGCCACTGTGGAGGTGAGCACACTAAGGTTTTAGAAACAGGCTTTTCCTCTTGCCCCTCCAACTCCCTTTGCCCAGATGCCTCCAGCACCCCTTTGTGCCTCTGTGTCCTTGTCTGGGGAACCCCTGTCTCAACCTGTCTATGGTGCATGGTGAGAGTCCACATCCTTGGTAAGCATTCGAGTCACTCCAAAGCGGCTACATGCGTCTTTTCTGTAGCACACATGAGGTCTTGCAAATTTGTCTCAGGAACTACGGGACATTTGATAGATATTTATCAAGCACTCACTATATGCCTGACACCTCACTAGGAACTAGAAAATGTGTGGTGAGGACAAGAGAAAGTAAATGCAAATTTATTTCCATACGTGTTTGTTGCTAGATTGTTCCCACCTGTTTGCTCTTGGAATTGATGGATGGATGTGTGTGCATTCATGTGTGTCTATATCAGTGTACTGTGTGTGTGTGTGTGTGTGTGTGTGTGTGTGTGTGTGAGAGAGAGAGATACTCTAAGGCAGTCAGGTAAGGAGAAGGAGGGAAGAGGCAGGGAGATCGTGTTTGCGCTTCATGGTTCGGGGGAAAGTAAGTAGAAAGGAAGAATTAAGTGGCCCGTTTACATTAATGTGATTGCAGCCAGCTTGGCTCAGTGAAATGTTAAAAACGTGAGCACAGAGATTGGGCTGATTGGAAAGTAGGTCTGATTTGCTAAAGAGGGTGTCTTCTTATGGTGACTTCTTTGCTGGATAAATTGTTTCTTAAGTTCTGCTTAAGTACACCAGGTGTTGTCAGCTCAAACGGATTCCGGATTCCGCCATGTGAGATGCGGGTGGGGGCAGAGCCGCGACCTGCAGTAATGGCAGGACACGGCCTTGCCAGATGCAAAGGAAAGAACAAAAAGGGCCGGGCTCCGTCAAGTGTGAGGCACCTTGTCAGAGGTGTTCGTGATCTTAAGGGCTTCACGTTTGATGAGGGCTTTGTCGGGGTAACAAAAAGGGTCATGGTTACGGAGGTAGCTTCGTAGAGAGAGGGAGACCGTGGGTCTGGTCTGTGCTCTCCAGAGTTAGTGGTCAGTTGTTTTCTGTCACGTGGCTCTGTGCTGCTCAGAGGACCGCTCCTTTGAGTCTGAAATGCTGAGTTCTTCTGAATTAAAGATGGTCAACCGGTGGTTCATGGGCCAGATCTGATCCATAGATGTATTTT
>RJWJ010039480.1:0-14455 GCA_004363605.1 Indri indri | reverse complement strand
ACACACACACACACACACGTACACCTATAATACATATATACATATGTACACACACACACGCATGGCTCCGTCGTGCTGGCATGAACTAGAGAAACTCCCCCTGCTGGCTCCATGACGTGGCCATGCTGAGGAAGCCCATGGGGCAAGGAACTTCTGGTGGTCTTCAGCCAACAGCCAGCAGGAAGCTGGGGCCCTCAGTCAAACAGCCACAAAGAAAGGAACTCTGCCGACAGCCTGAATGACTTTGGAAGAAGATTTTTCCCCGGTAGAGCCTCCAGATGAAAATGCAACCCAGCCAATATCGTGACCCCAAGCAGCAGAGGACACAGCCATGCCTGGACTCTCGGTGTACGAAAACTGTGAGATAATAGCGTTGTGTTGTTTTAAGCTACTAAGTTGGTGGCAATTTGTTATGTGGCCACAGAAACCCAATACGGGTGGGGCATATGTGGGCTCGTGCAAGGTGTGTGGTCGCCCCGCGGTTATGTATCAGTGGGTGTGTGTTTGGACGGCGTGTGTTTGGGGAATGTGTTTGTGTGTTTGAGCACGCGTCTGGGCCTGTGGACGTTGGGAATGTGTGTGTGAGAGTGTGTGCTGGAGTGGCCAAGGGGTGCGAATGGGTGTGCCAGAGTGCTGGCACGCATACAAGTCGATGCCTGAGCAAGTGTGTGTGTGCACACGTGCGTGCAGAGCCCCCATCCCCCTCCTCTTTTATTACTTCCTCCCTGGGTTTGATGTTGTGGGTGAATAAAATTTAAAGAGCTCTAAATTTTTTTTAAAAGAGCCCTAAAGGGAGTGGAGCTTTTTGTGCGTGAGTCATTACCAGGAACACCTGTGAGCTGTTGGTTTTAATTGGGCAACAGCTGTCAGGTTGCGGAGCGGGAGGGATCAGTCCCTTGGCTTGTCTGTCCCCAGCCCCTCCTCCTGTCAGATCTTTGGGTGGACAACAGGGGTTGGAGGCAAGATGGCCCGATGGACCCAGTCGGGCTCAGGCCCTTGGTCCTCCAAGAGGCAGTGGGAAGGGGCTCAGTGCCACCGGGTCAGGAGCTGCGCCTGGGGCTCGCCTGGGCTCTGCTTCACGCCTTACACAGGCCTCGGGGCTCCCATCCCTCTGCCTCTGACTGCCCGGGACCAGGAATGGGCACCCCCACTCCTACACGGGCACACACTCACACTCGCACACAAACACTCATGTACGCAAGCTCCCACCTCAATAATAGCAATAGCAAATGTTAATGCAGCACTTACCGTGTGCCTGGCACTTTCTAAGTACTCTACACACACATCTCATCGAGTCCTCGAAACACCCCGTGAGGTGGGCACTAACGAGCCCCATTTTACCACGAGGAAACTGAGGCATGAAGGGCTTAAGCAGCTTGCCCAAAGTCTCACAGTTAATAATGCACAGTCACAGGTGCACCGAACTGCACATGCGCACGCACACACACAGACTTGTGTATACCTGCACCCTCCAGTTACACCCCACACACTCACACTTACAGATATTCACACACACGCGACACAACAACCCAGTTCTCCCCCACCCTCACTGTCAGTGCTCACAGTCGCCCCCGGACACTCCCAGGTGCACACACTCTTAATTACACGTGCAGATGGTGCCCTGGAGCACACAGGTGTATCCCCTGCCCACAGGAAAGCACGCACCCGGCCCACTCACCATCACACACACCCCATCCCCCCGAACAACCTCGCCGTGCGCACGCAGTCACTCACGCTAACCATAAGCCCGGTAACGTGCGCACGTCAGTACACAAACCCCTCTCAGGCTCACCACCTTACCTTTCTTAGACAACGCGTCCTGCCAACGGATCTGCACCCCCCACAGATCTAGCTATGTCCCCCACAGATACGCACACCCAAGCACAGATCTGCACTCCGCCCACAGATCTTCACACCCCACAGCTCTGCAGCCCCCCAGAGACCTGCACACCGCCCAGCCCACTCCCTGAGGGCAGGAGGTGGCTTCTGTGGGGCCAGCGTGCAGCACACTGATGCCCACCGTGGGCCGAGCGAGCTGCTGCCACTCTCACACCCGCTGGTCTGCAGAGGCTGGAGGAGGAGGTGCCACTCAGGGCCCCTGGAGAAAGCTGAACCCTGTCCTCTGACCACACTAATCCAGTTTGCTGTCCATGTCCACACCCATGAGTCATGACTTTTTTCTCACTGTCACATATGTGATGCGTGGCATGACATGACCCTGGCACAGGCAGGCACTGGCTGAAATGCCCCCCCTTTCTCTCCCATTCAAGAAATCACAACAGAAAGCAAGTGAGTGGGACTGATGTCATCATAGAGATGACCCTAAACCACCTGGCACGAGACGTCGTCTGTGCTGCTTGTGGGCCTCCATGGCCTTCGTGATCCTGGGGTCGCCCTTAACCTCAATATCTAAACACAGTGACCTCCCCTGTCCCATGAATAGCAGGACCTAGCCTCCCTCCTGCCTCTCCCCCTGGTTAGCCCTGCCCCTCCAGGCCACCTTCTCACTTTCCTTGGCTCTATTCGAGGAAGGGGGTCACCTCAAGCCCACGTTGCACCCTGTTTCTCCGACGGCTCTGAGTCTTCCTGCCCAGCTCGCTCCCAGGCTGCTGGGCACACCGTGGCACCTTGGCACGGCCACCCCTCTTCCTTCATTCCCAAAGAACAACTAACTCAAGGCTGCTGAGCTTAACACACTTTGGTGGTTGAGGAAACAGCAAGGAACCTCCAACCCAAGCAGGAAGCAACTTCACGCGGAAGTCAGACACGGTCCCTCCTGAACAGGCATCAGAGCCTCCCGCCGTGGAGGACTCACCCACTGCGCCTCCAGGCGGCCTCCTGAGCTGCAGCGGGTCCCCCTCCGGACCCTCCTTCTCTCCCAGAGCAGCCCTCGTCAGTGCCCATGGGCAGCTCTGGACTCGCTTTATGGTCAGAACCGTTGACTCTTCACTCTCTGAATTCCTCCCCTGGGCAGGGGCCTGGCCTGACCAAATGGGCCCACGAGGGTGTGTGCCCCAGGGCGGGCTCTGCACCCTCCCGGACCGGCCGGCTCCCAGCTCCTGCCACCTTTCCTGAAAGTAGTTTCTCCTCTCTCATCACATCAGTACAAATGACTTGCCACATGCCACACGGTGCTCACGGTGTATTTGAGAAAAGCTGACTCAAGTCACCTCCCGAGGCCACCGTGAGTTGAGGGAGAAACTGGGACATGAACACACATCCCGACCAGCAGGAAGGGCAAGTCTGCACTCGGTGACCCACATAGGTCCGGAGGAAAACTGAGGCTGAGAATTATGTCACAGAGAGAAGGGCTCGTCCCTCCCTCTCCACTGAGGACCAACTGGATTCATTCCTTCAACAAATGCTCAGGGACTCCTCTGCACCAGGAGAAGGGGACAGAGAAGAGGACAGAGCCATGCAGTGAGGGACAGGGGAGAAGGGGCTGTGGGCACCGCGGGTATGCAGGGGAAGGCGCCCGGAAGGCTTCCCAGAGGAGGTGTCCGACTGAGCATGGAGCCACCATGCACCCGGAGGATTTATGCGAAGCGCCTGGCACCTGCCCTGAAGCCCGTTCTTTCTCTTCCGCTCAAGAAGTCACAGCGGAGGGCAAGTGAGCGGGAGACGCGGTTCCCGGCACAACCGTCTCTTGCAAGTCCCAGACTCATGTGTCCCCCGGTCCCGAGGCACCGCAGTCTCCTGCGAATTCGCCGCCCTCCCCACGCCTGCTCGTTTTCCCGGCTTCCCGTTTCCGCGAAACGTGTGGGGGTCGTGCCTGACGCCGCCTTCCGCGTGGAGGAGGTCGCCCTCCCTGCGCTCGTCCGCCCCAGAGGAGGAAGACCGACTCTGCTCGCTGACCCGGCTGGTGCTTCCCTCGTGTCCCCTCGCTTGGCACAGAGCAGCACTTCCCGGCGCGGCGCCTTCTCCTGGGGCTTAGCCCACCACCCCGGGCCTTCATGGAGAACTGAGGTGACATCTGGCCTTCATCAGGCTTGCTTTTATTTCTTAAGTTGATCAGCGCTCAGGTGGGGAAGACAGTCATTCTTTCTTGGACTTTAGCAAGGACTCCGACAAAAGGCCCCGTCACCCACCCTTCCCTTCCTTAAGAAGCCACCTGCCTCCCCCTCACCGCCACGCCCTGTCCACCTGTCAGTTCGCCTCAACTCTTTCCTGGGCTCTAACCCTCTCCTGGTCACCCTGCTCCCTCCTGCTTCCGGCTCACCTGCGCCGTCCTCCTCTCTCGGGGCTGGGGAGGGGCTCAGGTCTGCTCCTTCCACGCACTGGCCCACCACGTGGAGAAACAGCCACATTCTGTTTGGAGGGGAACATTCCTCATTCTCCCCTCCCCCCTTTTTTTTCTCACTTTCTCTCTGGACAAGGAGTCTATTTTTATTTTATTTCATGGAATTCGTCTTTTGAAATAATTAGCTACCTTCTTGCAGCAATTTTTCTTCACCCAGGCATGCAAAAATCACATAACACATTGGAACATTTTTTAACACCCGCTTTAAATGATGCAGTTGCCGTATTGTAATAACTATGCAGATCGGGGGAGCTGGGGTAATGCGTCCTGGGCCAGGCCTGGGCTCCACTCCTCACAGTTCACAGAGGAGGGGGGCTGGGGGCTGAGGGTAGGTCCTGGGCCTTTCCTTCCGCTGCCAGTCCGAGACCCAGAGCACAGCTGAGCCGGCGGCCCCGGCCCCCCTCTCTGGCCAGATGCTGCGTGTGTTATGCTCCCAACAACATCGTAAAGTGGGGATGAGGGCTCCAGTTTCACAGATGTGCCAACCTAGGCTCAAAGTGGTCAAGGAAGTTTCCAGCCAGGAGAGTGGGCTCTCAACCCTGCCAGGCAACTCACAAATTTCCTGGTCAAGATGACTTCTGTGACTCCCAGATGACTACTGTATATTTTTATCTTTCTCTTCAAATGCCTAACTCTCTCTCATGCTCAGGTGATGGCCTCATGTTCTTATTTCACCGAGAACAGAAGTGTTTAACAACTGGCTTTCTGGATAAAAGCCCCTGATTTGTAGCATTTGCCGATTACCGTGGTGTAAATGTTCCCACCACAGCCTATTTCGAGTTGCCCGTGGTTTCATAACTCGCTCATACAAGTCTTGAAAATTTAACCATTTGCTCTTCCAAGCCCATCTCCAGCAAACCATCAGGCTGAAACTACCCATCCCAGGCTCTCACACCTTCCTGCAGCAGTGTGTTCACCTTTTGTCTAACTTTTCTGCTCTCAAGGTGAACTGCCCTGCTCCTTCATGAGGCTGGGGCCTGCATTGGAACTGCCAGAACCAGCCCCTCTCACCCAGCAAGGACTTACTATCTGCAGTTATTTCCTCTTCTTTCTGAACCATCACTTCCTCCCTCCACTGGACCCATCCTGTCGTCATGCAAACATGCTCTAATGTCCCCTGGGAGAAGAGCTTCCCCTGGCCTCACAGCCCCATCCAGGTACTACCCATTTATTTGATCTCCCTTCAGCAAGAATTCTTGGAAGAGCCTGTGGGGCTGCCGTCTCCTCTGCTCCTCTCCCCTTCCCTCCTCAACCCACCCCACTCAGGCCTTCATCCCTGCTACTCTGGTGGACACTCCGATCAAAGTTACCAAGGGTGTCTGGGAACTGTGGCTTCTGGCTCTTTGGCCTCTGCCCTCTGGGAGGGGCTGTAAAGCAGCTAGAACCTGTCTACCACACCCACCAACATGGCCTGCGAGGCCCACTGGGACGGGGCCCCTGCCTGTCCCACCGGCCGTCCCCTCCCTCCCTCCTCCCTCAGGATGAGCTCGTTTCTGCCTCCAGTCCTTGGCCCCTGCTGTTCCCATCACCCAGGACATTCTTGCCCCAGATCAATGCCTCCCTTCCTCCAGGTTTCTGCTTCAGCGTCATTTCCCTGACCACCTGATCTAAAAAAGTATCCCTCCTTCCCTCTGTGTACTCTTCCCTGCTCTGTTTCTCGCCCCCCACAGCACTCAGCACTGCTGGACATGTTACATATCTGTTGATGAATTTGTTCCTTGTGTACAGCAGAGTGTAAGTTATGGGGGAGCAAGGCCCTCGCACTGTGGTCGCTGATGTGTTCCCAGGGCCCCGAACAGTGCGCAGCACGTAATAGGTGCTCAGTAAACCCCTTTTAGCCGAGGGAGTGGATGAGTGCATGAAGTGGTGCAGCTAAATTCAAACCCAGATCCATGTGACCGCACAGCCCGTGTATCCCTCCCTGCCACAAGGCCTTCTCTGGACTTATTTCCATGGGCCAGAGGCCACAGGGGCCACTCTTAAGATTCGCTTGTGGTCTTGTTAGCTTTTTCTTTTCCTTTTGTGTACCTGTACTTAGAGACCTATTTCTCTCTTGCTTAAAATTTTTCATGGTGCTGCATGCCTTTAGGAAAAATCTGGACTCTTCAGCCTGGCGTGCACAGTCCACCATTTGTGGGTCCCCGTGTCCTTCACCCCCCTGCCCCTCCGGGGGCCCCCACAGCTGGCTGGGCACTTGCCACTCGCCAGGCGCCATCTTCTGTATCACTCTGCTCAGGCTGCCGTGTAACGAACCCCAGACTGGGCGGCTTAAACAGCGAGACCTGGTTTCTCGCTGTTCTGGAGGCTGGAAGTCCAAGATCAAGGTGGCAGCGGGGCTGGGTTTTTTCTGAAGGCCACGAGGAAAGGGTCAGTTCCAGGCTTCTCTTCTTGCCCCGTAGAGCCCGTCTTCTCCGTGCATCTTCAATGTCACCTTCCCTCTGTATGTGCGTGTGTCCGAATTTCCTCTTCTTAGAAGGACACCGGTCAGATTGGATTAGGGTCCACAGTGATGACTTCATTTTAACTTAATTACCTTTTTAAGGGCCCTGTGTTTAAATACAGTCACATTCTGAGGTACTGCGGGTTAGGACATTAACACATGACCTTGGGGTGGGGACACAGTTCAGCCTGTGACATGGGCCTGGCTGACCCAGCTCCCCTGACTCCCTGTTCTGGGCTCTGACGGTCCCTGGCGCTGCCCTCCCTCCCTGCCTGGCCGAGCGGAGTGGGAATCGCTGTTTCCTGTGTCTCCACCCCGCCATTAGACAAGGCGTCCTTGAGTTCAGCCGACAGACCCACTCAGGGGCCTGGCTCTCTCTGTGGGCTGGGCACCCGGCCTGGCACGCAGTAGGTGTCGAGACACGTCTGAGGAGAGGCGGAAGAGCTGAAAGGAGGCAGAGAAGAAACAGAGTGTTGAGGAATTTCTTCCTGTTGCTGAAACCTCTCTGTTTCTTACTGTCTCCTGCAACAACACCCTGGGGTGGATGAAATGACAAACTGCCTAGAAGTATGACATCTGTCCTGCTCCCACGGCCAAGGGTAAGAGTCCCTTCTGGCGTTTTCCGGGGTAACTCACCGTGTTTTGAGGAGCAGAGCCCACCGAGACCTGTTGGATTTAATCCCGGCTGCGCTAGCTAACTGGCTGTTTAGCCGTTTGCAGCTCGCTTCGCTGCGACCATGCTTCCCTCTGACAGTCGGGCACCAGGGCCCCTGCCCTGTTATAGGAACCACGTAAACCCCGGTGGCTAAGTGCTTTGCAAAAACTCCACTCTGTCCCGAGGAAGGGATTTTATCATGTTACTGTTACAGAATTCTAAACGGTCACATAGAACTTATTTCCCTTGAGTACAGTAGATATTGCTGTTAAATAATAGAACTTTCCTGATTCGGAATGGGGGCGGTGTTCATGAATTAGTGATAAGTCTGAATTATGGGACACTGCAAAATTTTTATAACTTTGAAATGAATACAAATTAATGACTAACCCTGTATAGTCGACACCTGGTCCCTTAGGGGAGTTGCTGTAATGAACAGATAAGAACCACGGGTATTTAAGCACTCACTGTAAACAAGGGGGTTCAAATCAAATGGTTCTAAAAGTACCAAAAACTTTTTCTTGAAAAAGCTAATTATCCTTCCAATACCATTGGTGTGCTTGGCCAACCTTTTCATAATCCCCTGCCTGAGTCAGAGTATGAAAAATTCCGAGCAAGCAGGATTTAGAATCACTGAGGCATGGTTATTCCTGAAACAACAGGCTGGGGATGCGGCTCAGAGTGGCAGGTGCCGGCAATCAGCAACCTCTCGCATTGGCTGGGACCGCCCGAGCCTGCAGATGGTTGAAGAGCTGCCGTCACATCCAACAGCTGCATCCCCTCCCCCCCCCCACGTACGCACAGCCTCACAACCACAACCGTTTCTCGTTTGCACACATTATTACATACCCGATTACACCTGCACGTCTATTAAAGTCACGGTCACATGGCACACCTATGTGCACACTCACAGATATACATACAGACAATCTTACACACGCACACACAAACACACTATGTAACAAGGACAGCCACAAAGGCTGAACATGCCTCTGGGGATTCCAACCCAAGATATGAGACAAACGGTCCCAGAGGACTGACCTTGGGACCCACAGGGCATGTTCCCAGTGTGTCTTCTCCCTGTAAATGAGAGTTTGCTAGACGGACTCCAAATGCAGGTGTTTACTCTGCTTCCAAAGAGGAGAAAGCAGCTCGAGGTATGACCCTCTACTCTCCAACTTGTCGGAGAGGAGGCAGAGCACCCCTAGAACAGCAGAAAGAAAAATCAAGAAACTGGGAGCAAGAATAGTGGCTAATAGGTGATGAGCCCTCATATCTGTGCTAAGAACGTTAACATATTTTCTCCTTTGCTCCTTGCAACAATCTCACGAGGAAGGAGGTATTATCATCCCATCTTCCAGATGAAGAAATTGAGGTTAGAGAGGTTAAGTGACTTTCTGAAAGCGCCACAGCTAATAAGTGCCAAGCCAGCATTCAAACCCGAGTTTGCCTGCTTGTCTCAAATATCCGCCCTCTTACTCAAACTGTGTATGAGATTCAGAAGAGGTGGACACAAACCAAGCCAGAATTGATGAGAACAGGGAGTGAGGGGCGGGTGTTTTGCTGAGTAAAGAAAGAAAGAAGAGGAACCTGGGATGTACGTGGGAGGCACAACAGCCCATGGGAGTGGGAGGGAAGCCGGGTTTCATGGGAGAGTCCCCAACATTAAGAAGTCTGTAGCTGACTTTATAGGAAGGGACACAAGGTGGCTGGTATCTTCCTTTTGAGAGACTCAGATGCCTCAAATAATAATAGCTACCACTTTATGGAGCACTTTTTGAGATATTGGTAAACATTTTAGGAACAATCTCTCCTTTGGTTTTCCTAATAACCCTATGGAGGAGGTGCAATTATTAACCTCACTTTATGGTTTCCAAAGCCAGAAAGCTAGTGAGTGACAGAGCTGGGATTCAAACCCAGATCTGATGGACTCCAAGTTCCGTGCTCATTTTCTGCTGTGTGTGTACTTGACTCGTCCCGCTGGGAGACAAGCTGAGAATCATCACAGCTTTGACCACACCCCTGCCTGCAGCAATGGGTGGGAACTGAGAGATGCGAGAGCCCTGGTGCTTCTCCCATCCCTCCTTCCCACGGATTATCAGAAATGAGAAGGGGGAAGAGGAGGCAGGAATTTTTCAGGTGCTGTCGAACATATTTAGATTTCTGGACAATGGTTTATGAGACTCGGGTGATGGGAAAAAGTTGGGAAAAATCAGTGGTCAGTCAACATCATTGTGTTTTTCTCTTGTTTTTATTATAACTGTACTTATTAAGCTGGGGCTCTTGGAGCCAACACAAGGAGCACTCAATGACATACACAAGAAGAAAAAGAAACGTACCCGCCTACCATGGGAACGACAGCCTTCGTTCCACAGCTGTATTTTAAGCCTGGTAATACACGTCTAAGCGAAAATTGGGAAAACACCATGCACAACCTCTCGATCCCTGAGACCTCTGAGTATGTCACAGAGGGCAGTGACCTTGGGGGGAATGGGGAGAATGGAAGAGATTGTAATCTTTTATCAGCACCTCGGACAGCAGCCAGGGCTTGGGGAGCTGTCCTGGGTGCTGGTGCAAACGGCTGGGAGACGCAGACATTTATCAAGCGTGTGTGTTATGTGCCAGGCACCATCCCAATGCTGTACACACATAATCTCACTCAATGTGCACAACAGATCTGCAGTGTAGGCATCACTCACCCCATTTTACAGGATCAGAGACTGAAGATCAGTGACAGAGAGCGTCTTGTTTAAGTGCACAGGGCAAGAGAGCTGGAATTTGCATCTAGAATTATCTGGCTAGTGATCTAGTCCTTCTTCCATGTTGCCTCCACATATCTCCAAAGATCTCCCACGCCACATTCTCACCAGGGTGGGGAGTATATCCCAAATTTCTCCGGGAAAATCGTCAAACACAGTGGTATTGGGCTAAGTCCAATGAGGGGCTGATTCGTGGGCCTCCATTAGCACCGGGAGCGGGGAACTGGAAGTGAGTGTCCTATTCCCTCCTGGCCACAGGCCTGCCTTCCAGCCATGGCCAAGGCTCTGGTCTGGGGAGATGGTGGCAGCCCCAGCTGATAAAGGGGAGGAGGTGTCATGCAGCCAGAGAGAGCTCCACCCACAGGCTCTGGTCCCCCAGCCCAGAGCCCTTTTGGAGCAGCACAGGTTAGGGTGTCAGCAGACTCAGTCTGCCTCCCCCAGTGGGTGCTGCCCAACTGACATCTGGCAACACCTGCTCCCCGAGCCTACTGCCCATCCCACTGCCTGCCACAGGCAAGATGGGTCTGAAGAGTGGGGCTGAGGCCTGATTTGGAAGCTCCTTGAATTCTAAGCTAAGGAAGTTAGATTTTTTTCCCCCACAGAAAATATAGAGCCCACTAAAAGTCACCATTCATTTTCAGAGCCTTTACTAAGAGCCAAGCATGGTGCTTGGCCATTTTTATACATTTGCTCATTTAGTCTTCGTTAAAACCTTGTGACGAACTACCCTGAGGTAGTTACAATCATCCCATTCTTACATGTGCTGCCCCAGAGAGGGGAAGGGACTTGCCCAAGGCCACAGAGCTAGCTGGTAACAGGGCAGAACCAGGATGAAAACCCTGGTCTGCACAATTCCCAACCTTGCCCCCACTCTCCTGACCCTCAGAGGGCCTAGGACCCAGGACTCAGGAAAGCTGAGCTGGAGGTTGGGCGGAGGGGACCAGCAGGGAGTTCCTTCTGTCCCCTTAGGGGTGGGGTCACCACAGTTGCAGCCATAAACCTGCCTCCCAGAGAAATTATTTGGGACCCATAAAAATTAATAGCATTTCCTAGGATTCTTAGATTTATTTGGGGCTATCTACCTAGATGTGGGGGACTCTGGGCTCTCAGGGGCTGCAGCTGAGCGTGGCATGAAGCAAAGGTATTCCTCAGAGGCCGGAGGACCAGAGATTCACTCCCGTCCAAGGGAATCCAGCCTCAAAGTCTTTGAGTCTTTCCAGTTCTCTCCGGCCTCTCCCAGACCCCGGGACAGTCCTGCCAGGCTGTTTTCTCCAGTCATTCCAAGGGGACTCGTTTCATGACCAGCTCTGGACAGGTCGTATCCTTGTCTAAAAAGTCACCTCTACAAGGCTCGATTTCCTTGCTTGCAAAGCAAGATTAGTAATATCCACCCAGCAGTGTCACTGCCTGGCTCATGAGGACCAGACATGGCCAGTGAGCTTGGTTGGGCAAGCCCTGGGCTGCCCAGCGGCCCCAGGCCAGAGAGCCAGTGTTCTGGGTCTGAGACAGCATCCGTGGCTGTGCTCCATGGCCTGGGGGATGCAGAAGGGGGGCCTGAATTGAGGGGCTGCTCTGGCAGCTGCTCTGGGCCTTATGGTTCTGAGCTCACCCTGCCCCCCAGGAAGGCCTGGTCTCACAGGGCACAGAGCATCCCCCAGCCAGGGGTTTTGATCACTCTCAACCCTTTTTGTTCCCCTTCCATCATGATGGATCCATTGTAAGTCCCCAAAGGTGCTATTTTCTCTCACTCCTGAGACTATGTACGTGCTGCCCTCTGGCTACAGCTCCCTTCCTCTCTGATTTGCCTGGCTAATTCGTGTTCAGACTTCATGTTAAGAGCTCAGTTGAGACACCTCTTCCTCCAGGAAGCCTTCCTTGGCACACAGGCTGGGTGGGTAGTATTGCTGCTCTGTGCTCCATGTGTGCCGGTGCAGGATGTCGGGGGGTGGTGGGGGTGAATGGAAGATGAAGCAGGAGAGGCGGGGTGGTTGCCTGGCAATCCACTCCTGTGGCTGGGGAGGGGGCCGGAAGCAGCAGGAGGTGTGGGCTGGGGCTGGGGAGTGCCGCCGTGGCTGCCACCTGCAGGTTTCCTGAGCTCTGCCTCTCCTGGGAGGGGCCCAGGTGTGGCGCTTTGTGATGCTGGCCCCGAGGGTGGCTCTGCTTACCTGCAGGGTGGGAGCAGGAGGCAGCAGCCTGTCCCTGGAGGACTTGGGCCACCACCTGGCAGGGCTCAACATAGCACTGCCCAACCCCCAAGCTCTTACCTGCCAAGAGGGGCAGGGCAGGCAGGGAGGGGAGGGAAGTCTGGGCCAAGACCCAGATCTGAGCCTAGTTAGGACTTAGCTCTGAGCACACTCATGTCAGTAAACCCAGCGTGTGCAGCTGCACGTGGCCTGCGTTACTGTGTGTGTCTGTGAGTCCGCTGGTATCAGACTGTGTTCACGTGCATACGTGTGTCTTTGTATCTGTGCAAAAATATGTCATCTGGGGGGTCCACGTGCCTGAGTGTGCCTATGCGTGTGCACAGTGTGTCAGTATGTGTGATCTGTGTGTAAATTCATGTACATGTGATATATGTACACAGTTGTGTGTTAGCAAATAGTTTATGCACTCTGGCCTTGCACTTTCACCCACTAGGGTTCAAATCCCAACTCAGTCACTTCCTAGCTCTGTGGCCGTGGGCAAGTCACTTCACTTCTCTGAGCCTTATTTTCCTCATCTGTAAAATGGGGATGAAAATTACAATGCCCATCCTGACTGATTTTTGCAAAGGGATTAAATAAAGCACTGTCCTGTATTTAAAGTACTCAGCACAGTGCCTTGTTCAGGGGAAACAGTAACAATTGGCGTTTATTATTTGGTGTGCATTTATGGGTATGTGGTTGTCTGTGGGTGTCTGTGTGTATCTAAGCATGTGTTTATGAGCCAGTCTGGGGTTAAGTGTGTGGTCCCGTATGTCTGTGGGTAAGCACGTGTGTGTCAGCCTGGGTGTGTGTCTTTATTTCAGCTCTCTCTCTCTTTTTTTTTTTCACGTTCCATGCTCATCTGGGAGCCCAGGGACTAGGCAGCCCCTGTCAGTGAGATTTAAGCTCCTGACTGTCTTTAAAACCTCTTTCCCTGACTTCTGGTCTTTGAAAAGAGATAATTATTCTCTCAAAAAAATCAAATTTTCAGTTATCTGGCATGCAGATGCACACATACGCCCCCATGCCCAGGTAACATGTATATAGTGCACACACAGGCACATGTATGTGAACACACATACAGGCATCCGTGATCGTCCACACTTCCCTGTACATCCCCAGCCCTGAGCCCAGGAGCCAACACAAGGTGGGCAACAATTAGTATTATATTTCTTTACTGAGTGACTCTATTTTGTCCTTGGAAGGGGTGGAAGCTTCTGCAAGAATCCCGAGCATGACAGCTAGAGAGGGGCAGCCCCACATCCTGCCTCTAACTCAGAAGCCAAAGACAAGGCGGCTGGTGCTACTGCATGTACCTGACAGCAAAGAGCAGGGACTTGGAGTCCAGTGGACATGTGTCCACGCCCCTCCTCCCCCACTGGGCTGCATTGTCTCTGAGCCGCCTGCCTGGGCCTGACCCTGACCGGTGCCACAGAGAGAGGAGACTCAGACCTGTCCTACCCTTGGGAGCTCCAGATTCCAAACAGGCCATCCCAGGAGGGCGTGGCATAGCCCAGGGGATTTTCGAGGTATGATTGGGGAGGGGAGTCAATCCAGTGTGTGGGCTCAGGAAAGATAGAATCTGGCCAGCTCAGGGACCCAGCCAGCTGAGTTACACAAATGTCAGCCCAGGGAGATGGATGGCAAAATTGAGAGTAAGTGCTTAGCAAATTGACAAAGTAATTTGATGTTTGTTGCATCTAATAATTTTAAAAATATGAAGCTTGTATTTGTACACCCACGTTCATAGCAGCACTATTCACAGTAGTCAAAAGGTGGAAACAACCCAAATGTCCATAGACAGATGAATGGATAAACCAAATGTGGTGGGCACACAACGGAATACAATTCAGCCTTGAACAAGAACAAAATACAGTCACGTGCTACAACGTGGATGAACCTGGGAAACACTATGCTGAGTGAAAGAAGCCAGTCACAAAAGGGTCAGTACTGTACAATCACGCGTAAGTGAGTACCTAGAGTAGTCAAAGTCATAGAGGTAGAAAGGAGGATCGTGGTTACCTGGGGCTGGGGGAGAGGGAATCGGGGAGTTAGTGTTAACGGGGACAGAGTTTCAGTTTGGGAAGATGGAAAAGTTCTGTGGATGGATGGTGGTGA
>RJWJ010039479.1:0-14107 GCA_004363605.1 Indri indri | reverse complement strand
CTCGTGGGACTGAAAAATGGTGTGACCACTTCAGAAAACTGTTTGACAGTTCCTCAAAATGCTAAACACAGAATTACCATATGACCCAGCAATTCCACTGCTAGTTATAGACTCAAGAAAACTGAAAACATGTGTCCACATACAACCTGTAATGTTCCTAGCAGCATTATTCACAACAGCCAAAAAGTGGATACCACATAAAAGTCCATCAACTGGTGAATGGATAACCCAAATGTGGTATACTCACACAGCAGAATATTATTTGGCCATTAAAACAATGCAGTACTGATACATACTACAACATGAATGAACCTTGAAAACACACTAAATGAAAGAAGCCAGTTACAAAAGGCCACTTATTATATGGCTCCATGTGTACAAAGCATTCAGAATAAATAAATCCAGAGAGACAGAAAGTAGGAGTAGTGGTTGCCAAGGGTTGAGAGCACAGAGAAATGGGGAATTAATGCTACTAAGTATGGAGTTTCTTTTAGGGGTGACGGAGATATTTACACAACTGTGTGAATACACTAAAAACCACTGAAGTGTATACTTCAAGTGGGTGAAATTTATGATATGTGAATTATATCTCAATAAACCGGAAAAAAAAAATAAAGCCATACTCTGATAGTGTGATATAATAAGAAATACTTACATGGTCCATTTCCCCAGTTGCTGACACAGAACTTCTAAAATCTTCATAATTTCCTGAGCAACAGGGGTGCTAGGAGAATCTTTTGTTCTAATATTTGGTCTTTGACCCTAGTTTCTGACAACAGAGCCAATACCTTGGGTTTTCCTGGGTGAGAGGAGCATCCTCTGTTCTAATAAGGTGACTCTTTGTGGGCTCCCATATGGGGACTGGTCACCAGAAAGACCAAGCCATGGTTAGAAGCTTAGAACCTTCAGCCCTACCACCCCGCATCCTCTAGGAAGGGGGGCCAGGCTGAAGACTGAGTTAATAATCCAGCATGCCTATGTGATAATGCCTCCATAAAAATTCCTGGACTGCAGGGTTCAGAGAGCTTCTGGGCTGCTGAGCAAGAGTAGGAGCTGGGAAGATGCTGTGCCCGAGGGGTGCATGGAAGCTCTGGGCCCCTGGCCTCATTCCTTGCCCTGTGCATCTCTCCCACCTGGCTGTTCCTGGATATCCTTTGTAATATCCATAATAGCAAACTGGTAAACGTAAGTGAAGTGCCTTCCTGAGTTCTGTGAGCTGTCCTAGCAAAAAGGGGGTCGTGGGAACCTCTGATTTGTAGCCAAGTCAGACAGAGGTTGTGGGTAATCCACTACTTGCGACTGGCATCTGAAATGAGGTGGGGAGGGAAGGAGTCTTGTGGGACTGAGTCCTTAACCTGTGGGACCTGAGTCCATCTCCAGGTAGATAGGGTCAGAATTGAATTGAGTTCTAGGA
Organism: Indri indri; assembly: GCA_004363605.1. Lineage (NCBI taxonomy): Eukaryota > Metazoa > Chordata > Mammalia > Primates > Indriidae > Indri > Indri indri. Next base: position 12,693 of record RJWJ010039479.1, on the reverse strand, counting down.
CGCCCACTTGGTGTCTGGTGGAGAACTGCTTGGTGCATGGGAGAAAATCCCCCCACATTTTGGTGACCAGAAGTGCTTTGTGTTGAGAGTACAGCAGGAGAAAACAGTTCATTAGTTTGTTTTTCCTACTATACAAATTCTTATTTTCATGGAATTTTTTTTAAAAAACTTTGCCAAAGCAAAAGAAAACTCATGGTAGTGCTTATGATAATTCTTCCCGTCTCAATTAGGTGGTATTTCCCTCTCTCCTTTCCTTCCTTTCCTTCCTCTTTCTTTCCTCTTCTCTTTGACTGTTGGGGCTTGTGGTCAAATCATTCAGACAATGTGACACATTTTCAACTGAACTGGCTAGCTGCCTGCCTAAATCGATAAGATGTATTAATATTTACATGACGTGCAACTTAACTGTGCACTGTGTTAAAGAGCTTTAGAAGGTTAAGCCAGATTGACAGGACTCATCAATAACTGGCAACAAAGTCACAGTACCACTGTGTTAATTTTCCAGGATGTTGCTGGTCTCTCGCGTTTCTGCTTTGGATTTGGCTGTTCTGTTCGTTAGACACTACTTAACATAGATAAGCACTGCACTTTTCACACCTTTTCTGCTCATTAATTCATTCTTTTATCACTGGACTCACATGCTTAACTACCAGCAACATAGGAGCACCACAATCTATGTTTGTAAAGCCAATGTCTCTCTTGCAGACCAAGGGAATGATTTTAAATGCATCTCAAAGAGAAAAATTGCAAAGGAAGAAACACATCTCATAAAATGCTTGTTTAAAAGAAACAGGTGGTTCATACACATCAGATTTCTTATTGCCCTTTTAAATTCTAAGAAGGTCAGGAAAATGATTACTCGGGGTGGCGATGGGGAGTAAAGAGCCCAGGCCTGTGAGGCAGAAACAGGAGTTCTAGATCCCACGAATGAACTGGGGGGGGCACCTTCACCCTCATGTCCTCACCTGTCAAGTGAGAGGAGTGAATTGTGCTTCCCTAACCTGACTGATTAGCAGAGTCACCTGGGAAGCTTTTTTTTTCTTTTAAAGTCTTTTCATTATGGAAACTTTCAAATACATGCAAAGAGTAGAGAGAACAACCAATCCCCAAGTACCCATTAGCAGCTTAAACAACAGTCAACCCCTGGCCTGTTTCTTCTCAGTAAGAATAGCCCTGTGGCTGCCCTCCTCCTCCCCAACGCTCCTAGAGACTATTTCAAGAACAAAATTCTTGGGCCATACTGTGTGGGCCTCTCATTTATCAGGTCTGTAATGGAACTGGAAGATTGTTTTGTTTTTCCCCTGAAGAGTCAGGTTTAGAAATAATTGGCCCAGAGGATCCAAGAATTTCTTTTTAGCAACACAATTCTATCAGCATAGGATGCGTAAAGCAACCGATGTTGTCAAGTCACATTTATGAAAAATTAAAATGTATTTTACGTGGAGTCTATATTATTTGTCGTTCATTAGGCCATTGATGGGAAGATAATATTGCTTATTAAAATTTACGTATGGGGCCTGGATCCTCAAGAAAGAAAAATTCTGCTCAACGCAGGCTTTGGAGAAACCCCTAGTTTTCCAGAATTTGGAAATGCAAGTTGCAGATCATTCTAACTACTTGCTTGGAACCAGAGTGAAGCCTCACCACCCACGACAACAAAGTGATGATTAGGAAGCAAGCCAACTGATGTGCTTCCGTGCATTCTGAGATCAGCTGAGAGAAGTCAGTGCCAACTCGTGGACGCAATCATTGGCACCACCAAGACTCTAATGTATCTTGCCCACTTATAAGGCGGTAAACATTTTTCTCTTTGACAATTGTATCTTGAAAATGAGTCCCTATAACCATCCGAGCTTTCAAATTAATTCAACTTTCTGACAGTGTCTTGGTCAGAAGGAATCATCTAATTCTTACAGGTGATTGCATTCAAAGACCAATTGTGCAGCTTCCTAGCTGCAACACAAATAGCCTTAAACAAGAAAGACTTCATAGTACAGTCTTGCCCTGAGATCACAAAATCCTAAAGTCCCCGAAATGGTAGGGATGTCAGGGACAATGTAGCTACTCAAACAGACAATGAATTTTCTCATTTTCAAAAACTGCTTTTCACTTCTTTTTACTAGAGAGTACGTGCCATCAAAATGACACTGAATTAAATATAAATCCAGGGGTGAAACCTGGCATCTCCAACCACCCCTGTATTCATGTGCCCCCAAAAAACTGGGCTGCATGTGAGAAGCTAACAGAAGGTGGAATGCAGAAATAGCAGCGAAAACTTTGAGCATATCTACTTAGGAGTCCACTGAGTTGGCTAAGGAACCAGACGTTGCTACAAGAAAAATTAACTCTTATAGTTTGATGTATGTTCCTTGGAATCAATATCAAGATATGCAGGAGGAGAAAATGAGGTGTTGTGTTTTCTAAACTGGACTGCAACAGTAACTTTTGCAAAAAAATTAAATCAAATGTGTTTTTCTTCAAATATGCAAGACTCAGATTTTTATTTTTATGTTTTTTTAACAGAGGGGTTGATGTGGAGAGTCTACGCCTTCTTCTCCCCAAAAGGATAAGCTTTTAAGAGGTAATTCATAGCTTGCTTGCAATAAGTCTGCACTTAACTGATTATACATGTCTGAATTTTTTTCCACAAAACTATGTAAATTGGAAAGGCAAGAGAATCACTTAACCCTAGTGTTTGGCAAAAGTAGAATTAATTCACAGTGTCTTAAGCACATTTTCCTCATTAAGATAATAACTGCTTAATTAATATTTTAATTTGAAAGCCAGTCAAGAAAGCCTGCATCTTTTGATTTTTATAAATTGAAATAATCTGCATAAAATTAATAAATACTCTAGGGAATGTAACTCTTAGAAATACAAAGTCTATTTATAAAAATCTTTTAAAATTCAAAAGTAACTGCATTACAAAATAAGAAAATGAAGAAAAAGTTATGCTTACAGTAAATATAACTTTAAAGTCTTATTTTTCCATTTAGTACTATTAAATTAATTTTGTCATGTTGCCATGACTTTGGAATTTCTAAATGAATGCATAAATGACTCGTAACTTGCATCATTATAACCTTCACAACTGGAAGTTAACAATGCAATGGACATATTCATGTATGCAATTTTCTATACTTTTGTATTCTTTTTTTAGATTTCTAGAAGTAGAATAGCCACAAATGTTTAAAAGCTCTTGATTTATATTGTCACACTGCTTTTCAGGAGTCATGTCAATTTACGATATAGCCTGAAACATAGAAAAGTATTGCTTTGATATACTTTTTTTTATTAACAATTGATATTCATTTAAAAAAAAAACCTTTTTGCTAATTAACTATGTGAAAAATAGTACTTCATTTTTCTAATTTTAATATCTTTGTTAAAGTACCAGAATATGTTCTATTTATCTTTGTGTTAATTATATTCCCTCTGTTCTAAGCTCTCCTTTTGAGTTCTTTTGCCAATTTATCTATGAGAGCCCTTATAAATTTGTATGAGCTCTTTACTAGGCTTCTTTCATTCTATTGTCTCCTGGTTTTTCTTTAGTTTAACTTTATTATACTTTTTTAATCTTTCTGAAATTTTTTTTTTCATGCATGGTATGAGTGTCTAAAAACTCATTAATCTGGAAATTATCGATGAGTTGATTTGAAATATCATTTAGTGAATAATCTTTCACTTCCCATTCATAAGCAGTAGTTAAAATTTAAAGCGCAATAATTAAATTCAGCAGCATGTTTTGTTTTTCCAACCAAGGTGAATACATACTTGGAAAAGTCAGGGTGGCATATAAAAAAGAAATCAGAACTTCATTGCTATTAGTTTATCTCCCAAACTGGTGATTGCACTTATACATGTGCATGTATCTGTGGCTATATATGTATGTATGTACCTGTGTAGATTAAAGAGGAGACATTTTGAGCAAGAGGTCTGACCCCTGGAAAACTAGGCTATCGTCTGGATCTGATCAATGAAATTGAAACACACTGGTGGTGTGATGGAGAAACACACAGCAACCTGGTTCAGTATCTTCACTGTGTTAACTCACATTTGTTATTTATCTCAGACAGCTTAATACTTTAAATATTTTTCTGTTCCCTTTTGCCTTAATTTCTTTCTTTCACTATGGGGGACTATATCATTTTAATAATTGTTGATTCAACAGATATTTGTTGAGTGTCTGCTATGCACCAGGTATGGTTACAAATGCGGGTAAATCGATGAGAAACGAGCCCAACAAGAACCTCCCGCTCTCACTGAACTTTCACTATAACGGTGACCTGACCCACGCCCCTAAATGTGGCGGGGTAATAGCAGCACGTGGCACGGAAATCAAGGAGCTCCAGGAGACCGAAAGCAGCAATGAGTGTACCTGGGCTGCAGAGGGGGGCACAGGCCACCGTGGGGGTAGCTTTTCTGACCATCCCTACTTCACAACGTCATCTCTCTTTCTCTGAATCCTCCATGGGTATCGCAGCTCTTGCTGCCACCTCTGTGCAGCAATTTTGTTCTCTGATGGCGGCATGTGTCCACACGTGGGCTCTATGACATTAACCTCTACCCAGGACCTAGAGCAGTGCTGTGTCCGTCAAATGAATGGATTAGTCCCTGAAAGATGCTGATGGAGTCTAGACATTGAGCCTTTATAGGTTCTTCTCTTAATATGCAATTTAACTACCTTGCCAAGCCCTCTCTGAAAAATCCACATTTACTCAAATGGCCCCTGGGGACTTGTGGCTCTGCTGATAACCATCTCAGCAATGAGAAGTCCATTGATGGAACACTCAATGCACTTAGGGGTGACCAAGGGCTGGTGGCCAGGGACTTCAACACCACATTAATAAAGGGGACGGAAAGATGACACAAAAGCTCCTGGTGAGGTAGCAAAACTCTGAAATAGGACATGGATTGTTTTAAAGGCTTTTGGGCAGGGGGAGGGGAGGTATTAGAAACAAGAGTTTCTCCCGCAACCACATCGGCTGAGAGTGCATGACCCTGACTTGCTGCAAAGACTGAGTGTAAGCAGGATCACGGCAGCCGTCAGTCAGCATGACCCGCTGCTTAGAGCCCTCACTGTCCCCAAAGCTTTCGAGTGACGGGACCATGCCCGGTCAGTGGCTCCCTGCCTGCCAAAAGGGGTGCTGGTTCTCTCTAAAAGGCCCATTAACAGGCCATCTGAGGGGATTCATCTGAGTCTTCAAGACCATGAAGACAAATGAAAAGGGAATATGTCCAATGTGACTTGGATAATTAGCACTACTTCTGTGATGCTTCCTTCCCACCATTAAACATTAATACCTGTAGATGAACCCCAACAAGTCCCCAGAGTGAACCGAGAGCACAAAAGCTACGTTCTGAATGGACACATTAGACCAGGTTTTCACAATGTAATGCCAACTTGATACTAATGGTATATACTAATTACTTATCGTAATTATGAGGACCATAGAGATTCAGCAGGCAAGGAAGTCCATTAAATATTTTACATATAGCTTTAGTAAGATATGATCCACATACCATACACAATTCATCCCCTTAAAGTGTATAGTTCAGTGGTTCTTAGTTTCAGTGGTTCTTAGTACAGAGTTGTGCCACAATCGAATTTTCATTACCTTAGAAAGAAACCATAAAGTCATTAGCAGTTATTTGGCATTCCCCTTCAACTGTCCACCCGCCCCGGCCACCACTAACCTACTTTCTTTCTATACAGGTTTGCCCATTTATATGATTTCATATAAATGGAGTCACAAAACACATGACCTTTTATGTCTGGCTTCTTTTACTTAGCTGGATATCCTCAAGGTTCATCCATGTTGTAGCATGTATCAGTACCTCATTCCTTTTTATTGCCAAATAATATTCCACTGCATGGATGGATATACCACATTTTATTTATCCATTCATCACTTTGGGTTGTTCCCCTTTTTGGCTATTAGGCATGATGCTGCTATGACCATTCTTGTCCTAGTTTTTGTAAGAACATATGTTTTCTTTCTCTTGGGTGTATACCTAGGAGTGAAATTGTTGGGTCATATGGCAACATTATGTTTACCTTTTTGAACACCTGCCAAATAGTTTTTCAAAGGAGCTGTACCAATTTACATTCCCACCAAAAGTTATGAGGGTTTCGATTTCTCCACACCGTGGCCAACACTTCTTATCTTTTTTTATCACAGCCATCCCAGTGAGTGTGAAGTGGTATCTCATTGTAGTTTTCATCATTAATTCCTTCGTGAGACAACTGGTGTCTTCCCACCAACAAGGAAGCCATACTGTGACAGAAAAAGGCACCGGCTTCGGAGTATTACAGGTCTCACGTCTCACACTCACGAGCTGAGCATCCAGAGGTGAATCTAAACCACTGGGCTACAGTTCCTCAGCTATGAAATGGTGATAAGAATGCCTTTTCTCACTGTAAACGTTTCTAGGGCAGTGCCTAACATGTAGTGGGCATCTAACGAATGGATTGCTTTTGTCACTGCAATGCATTGGCCCTGTGCTTGGAATAAGACAACGCCGAATACGCTGCCCTTTATGAATATAAGGTCTAGTTTGTAAACCCCATGTGCACAGAGCAGTCCCAAGACAAGGTGACAAGCGCTCCAATGAGGTATTCACAAGGAACCTTGAGGGCATGGAAGAAGGAATGCCCATGTCTTCCAGGGGAGTCAGGGGTCGCTTCACAGAGTAGCTGACCCAGACAAAAAGTCGCTCTTTACCATCCTATCTTAACAATTGCCACGTTTCTGCCCCAAACAACTTACCATATCATTACAGGCAGCACATTCACGAATCCAGTCTCTTGGTGGTTAAAGGCATACTAAATCCTAAACGTGAAATCAGAATTACGCTAATTTTATATTATTTTCCAAATTTTATGTTTTAAGATGATTCTAGGTAGTCATTCCCTTAGAGGACACAGAAGATAAATTTGGACCTTCTTTCTTTAAAAGAAGTGGGCCTGTACATTTGGCTAACTCAAGTCATAGTCAAAATCAAGACTATCTTTTCGCAGTATGACTTTTGAGAAGCAGATGCTATTGGCACGTCTTAAGAGAACCCTAATTAAGTCATGTGGCGGTAGTAGAACTTGTACTCTGTCCTCAATGTATGCTACTGAAATGAATCCAGCAAACCATGTCTTTATTCAGCAGCCAGACAGACACGGTTTCATCCAGCATTTGGTTTCCCCCGAGCAAGGGGACAGGAGACACCTTTGGATACTGCGAACACTCCCTATTCCATTGTTCTCCTCTCATAAACAAAAGCAACACATGGGGTAAAACAAAAGAACTGTTCATGGCCCTCGAAAATTAAGTTTTCTTTTGGAAATCAACTCCCACGATATCTACTAATCTGGGATTTGCATAAAGGTTTAAGAAATGCTTTATTATGCCAGGGAGCCTCCCTATCTCCCAGGCTACTTTCTTTTTCTCATAGATGTCACCAAAGTTTACCCGAAGCAGGTTTTTGTTTGGAACTATTACCTGTTCTATTTTTCTTTTAACAAACCCTAGGAAATCCTGTTTACAGAGGTGGTTCGTAACAGCAAAATCCTGTTCTAGTTGATATCGCCAAAGAGAGGCAGGGAGCTGAAGGTGGGAACAGAGGGAGAGGACGGCTTGGCAGGAGGAGGAAGGTGGAAACAACCCAAGAGTCCATTGGTGGATGAATGGATAAACAGAAGGCAGCATAGCCACACAACGGAACATCGTCCAGTCTTGAGGAAATTCCGACACCTGCTATAACATGGATGAACCTTGAGGACATCAACTAAGCGAAATAAGCCAGTCACAAAAAGACAAATACTGTAGGATTCTACTTATATGAGGTATCTAGAGCCAACTCAGAGGGACAGAAAGTAGAATGATGGCAGCAGCCAGGGGCTGGGGGCAGACGGCAGGCGTCGAAGGAGGAGTCCGTGTTTAATAGGTAGGGAGTTTCATTCAGGGAGGACCAAGAAGTTCTGGGGATGGATGATGGTGGTGGCTGCACATCAATGTGATGTACTCCATGCTATTGAACTCTATGATAAAGTGGTAAATTTTATGTTATGTGTATTTTACCACAATACGAAAATTTTTTTTTAAAGAGAAGAAGGGACAGAATGGACCCTCCCCTCTCCCTGCCTACCAAGGCCCACAGCGGAAGCGTCTCCAAGGGCTCGTTTTGCTGTTCATTTTGAGAAGACCTCGAGCGTGCTCTACTGAAACAAACGTGCATTTGTATATATTAATAAAAGGACCCACTTCAAAAATTCTTCTCAACCACCAAAAGAAACACAAATGAGATTTATTTTTAAGGCTACCTGTCAGTCCTTGTCTTAAATAGGGAACGACTCACAGGAGACCTCTGTGTTGTTCTTGTTCCTTGGACCCTCAAGGGGACGGTGCATTCAGGAAAGGGCTAAGGGTCCAAATGCCAAGGAAGCACATCAAAGAGGCAAGCAACGCACTAGCCTTGGGCCTCCGCTGATCCATTTAACCTGTCACAGAAAACACCTTCTCGGGGGAGTTTCCTGTTAGTTCGGAAGAATCCTGGGCAGGAAGTAGACGGCCTCCAGGTGATAGCACCAGAGCCAGAAGCTCTAAGGCCACCCTTAAAACCCGGCCGCTCCACCCCTGCTTCATGTTCAAATCTGTGCGATCATTTCTCTTATTCTGTATCAGCTAAACTATAATGCCCCTCTTAATAAAAAAATAGAGGAATTGTTTTAAGTTTAATATTTATTCAGTTTCCTACTAAGATCCTGAACATCTGATGGAAACTGATGTCTCCCCTTCTCCATCATGCACTAGGAAGACACTGATTACCCCGAAAGGACGGGAAGGTGTGAGGGCCGAATGTCACTGGGGATGAAGTGAAGCCGAGCCTGGCTCTGAAAAGCTGCTCGGTGAAGGCAGGAGGGCAAAGGAAAAACACATCCCGTTGAACCTCACACGACTAAATTACAGCTCTGACTTTTCCTGCCCTGTTCTCACTTGCTTTTTTTATCTCGCTTTTATTGGGCTCAAAGAAACCACAATAAACAGCGAAGGTACAAAGTGGAAAATATGCCAGAAGGTGCCCATCGAGCAGTATAATAACACTTATCGGGCCCTGGGAGATGAACGATAGGCGCTGTACCCACCAACTAATTACAGAGGCCGAGGAGGCGCGCACGTGCCAGGGAAGCGTTGCTGACAACGTGCAAGCCGGCTCGTCCACGCACAGCTGTGCAAACGGGGTCGCCCTTGAACGTGAGCACGGCCCGAGGCGATCCATGGTCCATCTCTACAGGATGAGCCAGCTCACTTTCTGGCACTTTTCATTTTCCAACTGTTACAAATGGGCCTATGGCATTTCTAAGGCGCTATGCTATAAGTCTTTGCAGTCAGCACAACGCAGGGCTTGGTGGTAACAGATCTGAGCTTCTCGTTAATGCACGTTTGCTATGCTATAATGGTGGGTGGCACTGCGTCCCCTGAAAACACATGTCCAAGTCCTAATCCCTGGTATCTGTGCATGTGACCTTATTTGGAAATAGGGTCTTTGCCAATGAAATTAAGTGGAAGATCTTGAGATGAGATCATCTAGAATTTAGGGTGGGCCCTAAATCCAGTGATTAATGTCCTTACAGAAGAATGGATAGGGAGATTTGAGACAGGGAGACACGGAGAGGAGGACCTTTTGAAGACAGGGGCAGACATGGAATAACCCATCTGCAAACCAAGGAATGCCAAAGATTGCTGGCCACCAGCGGGAGCTAGGAGAGAGTCATGGATCGAAAGGAACCAACCTTGCTAACACCTTGCTAACATTTTGGAGTTCTGGCTTCCAGGACGGTGAGAGAACACTTTTCTACTGTTTCCAGCCCCCAAGTTGTGGTAATTTGTTATGGCAGCCCTAGGAAACTAACACAGATATTAGTTCCCTTAGCGTATTTGTAAAGGTTTTTATCTTGGTCCTTAATGGAGGAATGAGGATGAGTGAGTCACCTGGAATTCCATGGCCCTACCTGATCCATGCAGTTTTGCTGCAGAGGACAAGATGACAAGATGTCCCAGGCTATCTGCTGTATAGAGGAGCTGGGTACCATTTCCATTCATAATTTAACTATTTTCCCCAGGAACTGGGAAATCATTTTCTTCATTTGGGGAATTTAAGTGTAAAGGTGCCAAAGAAATAAGTACACATTGTACATGAACATAATTTTCCTGTGATTTCCTGGAAAATGTCAGGTGGTAACATGCTAAGTAACATATCTTTCCTGGAGTGCCTGCGTTTACCCTTCATTAAAGTCATTCAGACCTCGGTGATGAAGAAATAAAGAGATCCTAGAAATTGCTCACCAATCTAAAAATAAAGAGGCCATCTGAAAGAGTAATCTACAGCTTTGTTCGGTCTCTTAAGCGTTATCGAGAAGGGGCCAAGAGTTGGTAAATTTAGGCTCCAAAACCTCCTGCAGTCATTAGACCATTCCACCCGACTAACACATGCCAGGGAGAGTCGTCCTCACTAACACTGGGTGACGTGATCGGGTTTGGGCTTGGGGGACTCAAGGTCATCTTCAAACTGTGTCCTTGGATCTCCCTGTGAAATACTCTAGTGGGAGAGTCATGGCTGGGGGACAGGGAGAAAGGCTGGTAATCGTCCACTGCACCAGACCCTTGGGAGAAATCACGGATGTGGGACAGACTTACTCTCACACCAACCATGCCTGCCTGGATGTCTGTACTCCGAATATAGGGAGTGTCTGGCGGGTGGGCCGAAAATTGAAATAGCGCAAGAAGCAGGGCTTTTCCTTTTTGCTTTCTGTTAGAGAGAAAAACAGAATGGCAGTTCCCCTTGTAAACCCTAAACCTAGTTAAATTCTCAAATACGTGTGCAAGGAGAGCTAAAGACTCCTTTGCAGCTCTGTTTAAAAGAGCATGAATGTGGAGGCAACCTCGCTGTCCACCATTAGGGGAATGGACAAATTATTGTCATTATACAACAAGCAAAATGAATGAACTAGATTGACATGAACCAATATGGATCTCAAATCTATAACGTTGCAAATTAAAAAAAAAAAGTTACAAAAGAATTTGTATAATGTAATAAATATAATTTATGTAAAATTTAAAACAACACAAAACGGTGCTAGATAATAAGTATTCACACATATGTTGAAAAAGCGTATGGTAACAACGCACACCAACTTCAGGATATTGGCTACCCTGGTAGGAAGGGGGAAGGATAAGGGATGAGGGGCAAAAAATAAAATAAAATTTGATCCAAGAAAACAGTATGTTAGAAAGATACTTCCATAGAACTGTAGGTTGTATGGGGAGATCAGACCCTTGTGATGCTAGGAAATGTTCTTTCATGTTCAACATTCATGATTCCAGCCCAGGATTCTGTTCATTTTCTATCCCGGGAAGATGGAAATCTCTGGGTTTCTGAGTAGACACTCACTGCTGCCCATATAATGGCATACAGGAGCAGTGTGGCAGTAATAAGGTTAAAAAGGCCTTTCACCATCAACCCCACCCCTCGGCACGCCCTGGCCTATGTCTGTGCGTCAGTCTAGGGTTCTAATGGCCCTCACGCTTTATGTGTCCTGACTGAGCCTGGCACACTGTGGCCATTTTGTCAGCGTTAACTGATGAGAATGGACGATGACCAACTTTAGACAGCAGCAAAACATTGAGTCGCCTGGGGAGCGAGAGTGGAAGGAGCTTAATAAAAGTCCTTATGAGCGCAAACAGTATTCTGCTATTTGGCATCAATACAGTGCCAATCTCCCAATAAGGGGCCAACCTCAGGCTGGCCAAGCCATGGAAGGCTTCTTTTGAACTAACTCCTAAAGGGACCAATTACTAGCCCAAGGTCGAAAGGATGAAGAGGCCCTTTCTTCTGATAAAAGGTTAGGTAGTTCTGTATGCTCTGTGTCTTCTGCAATGATCACATCCGGTTAAAGATATTATTAGGGGAAAGTCATACTAATTCTGCTCATTACCTGAACTCCTGGAATAAGTTTTTTAAAAAGTAAATCTTATTTTTTGAGGGCCCTCTGTGTACTGAGTCCTGGGCTGAAGGACGCTAACAGTTAGGTCAGGCAAAGAGGGTGGCCGCTTTCACTATGTACCTGGGGCTGGGTTTAGGGTTCCTGGGTTGTGATCGCCAGTGGCCTCCTTGAGGCTTTGGCTCTACAGGCTTAGATCGACAGGGCTACGGCGCAAAACAACGGCAACCACAGCAGTGACGACCACCAACTTAGGTCCCTTTGCCATGCCAGGCACTGCCAAAACTCGTTAAATTATTGAATACGTGCATTCACTGTCAACGACCTGTGTCATCCAGAAAGGTCGACTCCCCCATTTATCCGGATTCACCCAACAGATTTGTTAGTTGTCGAACATCATCCACCTGAGGGCAAGAAATTACTGTTGAGGGCCGAGAGTGCCTGAGTTCAGACCCAGCGACATGCACTGAGTTCCTGCTATGAGCAGAGCCTCCTGCCAGCTGCTTCCACTTATTCTCCCACAAGCTTCTTGGGACCCAGAGGGGTAGACACCATCAACCCATGTTACACAAGAGAAGAGCCAAGGCTGGGAGACATTTAATGACTCCCCCAGGCCCCGGGCTAGTAAATGGGGAGCTGGGTTTCAAACTTAAGCTTGCCCCCTCTGCAGACTGCCAGTGCCTCAGGGAATGGGAACTGTG
>RJWJ010039478.1:0-14448 GCA_004363605.1 Indri indri | reverse complement strand
TAATCCTAGCACTCTGGGAGGCCGAGGCGGGCGGATAGTTCTGAGCTCAGGAGTTCGAGACCAGCCTGAGCAAGAACGAGACCCCGTCTCCACCAAAAATAGAAAGAAATTAATTGGACAGCTAAAAATATATATAGAAAAAAAAAATTAGCCGGGCATGGTGGCGCATGCCTGTAGTCCCAGCTACTCGGGAGGCTGAGACTGTAGGATCGCTTGAGCCCAGGAGTTTGAGGTTGCCGTGAGCTAGGCTGATGCCACGGCACTCGCCCCAGGCAAGAGAGTGAGACTCTGTCTCAAAAAATAAAAAAAATAAAAAAATAAAAAAAGGAATAACCAAAGCTGGGTAATTTATGAAGAAAAGAGGTTTATTTGGCTCACAGTTCTGCAGACTACATGATGGGGCATCGGGTGAAAGCCTCAGGCTGCTTCCACTCCTGGGGGAAGGTGAAGGGGAGCTGGCATGTGCCGAAATCACAAGTAAAGAGAGGAAGCAAGGAAGAGGGAGAGGTGCCAGGCTTTTTTAATAACAACCAGCTCTTTTGGGAACCAACAGAGCAAGAACTCACCATCACCCCCAATTAATCTATTCATGAGGTATCCACCCCAATGACCCACACACAGCCCATTAGGCCCCAACATTGGGGATTAAATTTCAACATGAAATTTGGAGGGAGGCAACATACAAACTATAGCAGTATATACCACAATGTTCAGCAAAACTTTGCAAAATGTACACATACATAAACACAAGCACTCAAAGCTCTCTTTCCCACTCTAAATTCTACAGATACACTCCCCAAATTCATTCCCTCATGATTCAATGAGTCCCTTCCAGTGTCAATCTTGGTAGTCTTACCAGTTTCTCAAATTCTTCCCCAGGAAACCCAATCCGCATAAGAAAGCCCCATGACCTTTCCTGAACAAGCAGAATTCATCTTAGTAGGTGGGGAAGTAGTGAGGTAAATACTCAAATGTTAACAGTATTCTTCCTGAGTCACTTAACTTATGCTGTCTAATCTGGCCTCTCTGTAATATTGCAGTTAATCACTAGAACTGCCATTTAATAAGTCATGCAGCTGAGCATTAAAGTCTCTAAAAATTGGGCTCTCAATCATATAAAATAACTTTGAGTTGAGAAAATTTTTTTTTAATTTTTAAAGTCAATTTTCCACAGAATTAAAATTTTTTATTTTGTAGTGTTATTTTTTTCTTTAGTTAGCTTTTCATGTTCAGCATTCTAGAACTATTTGTTTCTCCTTGAATACTTGTCTCACAGTTAACCACACCTTATGGGAACAAGCATTTCTTGATGATCTTATGATCCATAGATAGTCACTACGTTTTACAGCTAAAATAGAACCCCATTCAAACCATTTGTATTTTTTTCTTGCTTTTATTTGTTTTTTACTGTGAAATATCACACACGTATAAAAATGCATTTAAAAATATACAGTTTACTAATTTATTATGGAGTAAATATCAAGTCAAAATACAAAACATTGCCAGTTCCCCAGATACCCTTCAATGGCCTCTTCCCAATCCCAAATCGCTACCTACTGCCTACCAAGGTAACTAGTCTCTTGACACTTAGAGTTAATTGCTTCCTTACTTTGCTTTACAGTGTTATCACACAACTATACATTCCTAAATTTTAGACTTTAACTTGCCTGCTTTGGAACATTATAAATATAAAATCATAGAGTAGATGCTCTTTTGTATCTGGCTTCTTCTGCTCAATAATTTTTTTTATGAAATTCATCCATGTTGCAAAAAGCATTAGTTTATTCATTTACATTGCTGTATAACATTCCATTATATGACTATCCCAGAGTTTGTATGCGTATTTTACTGGTGATAAACATTTGGGTTGTTTCCAAGTTGTGGCTATTACAAATAATGCTTTTATGAGCATTTTTATATATGTTTTCTGTTGCATTATACCTGGGATCAGACTTGCTTTGTCATACAAGTGTGGGAGAAATAGATAGATGATAGATGATAGATAGATATGAGCAAATTTAAGTAGATAATGTGATGCTGATTTTCAAAGACATGAACCAATTTAAACTTTCCCGGTCATGTATTAAATTCACCAATGTCATATATTTCACTATCATATGATGCTCTCTCGTTAATTTTAGCCATTCTTATAGCCATTATATCAGATTTGGCAACCTTGTTCTATGTTCTCAGTTCTTGTTGTGCTCTTGGCCTAGGAATGACCAGACACACCAAAGTAAGGCAAGCATGAGATGAAATTTATTGAGGGGAAGCAAGATAGGATTATAGAGTAAGAGCAAGATATAAGTTTACAGAGCATGATACATACACCACACATGACAACCAGACCCCTATCATAGCAAAAAGAGACCTTGGTTATGGTCTGCATCTTGTTTTGTAGTGTCCAGATAGAGACCTCCCCGTGGCTCAGATGTCACCATGGAACCACTTTGATTGGACAGTTGGCAGTTATATGACCTGAGTCTCACTACACATGTGGATCTTCCATGAGCCTCTCTGAAAGCCCTTTTGGGGGGTGAACTGTGACAGCACTCACTTTTGTCCCTAGGAGACCTGGAATCCCTTACTATCTACCTAACAATTATACATACAATATGCTATCTCATTATGGATTTAATTTACAATGCCTTGATTATCAATGGCCAGGGGCGGTGGCTCACGCCTGCAATCCTACCACTGTGGGAGGCCGAGGCGTGAGGATCAGTTGAGGTCAGGAATTCAAGACCAGTCTGAACAAGAGTGAGACCTCGTCTCTACTAAAAATAGAAAAAATTGGCCAGGCATGGTGGCATGCCTGTAGTCCCAGCTACCTGGGATGCTGAGGCAGGAGGATCGCTTGAGTAGAGGGGTTTGAAGTTGCTGTGAGCTAGGCTGATGCCATGGCACTCTAGCCCAGGCAACAGAATGAGATTCTGTCTCAAAAAAAAAGAAAAAGAAAAAAAGATTGTTGATCAGATTGATCACTTTCCATGTGTTTATTAGATATTTAGATTTTCCATTTTGTGAAATGCCTGTTCAAGTATCTTGCCCATTATTCTAAAAGGTTGTCAGCATTTTATGTATTAATTTGCAGTTCTTTATATATTTTAGATAAGAGCCGTGTGAGTTATATGTGTTGCAAATACCTTCTCTCACTCTGTCTCCTACTAATATCTGCCGATAAATAGAAATTCTTAAATTTTAACTTGTCATTATGCTCCTTCATGGCTAGTGCACTAGGTTTACTTTTAAAGAAATTTTTTCCTAAACTAAGGTCATAGAAATATTCTCCTATGTTACTTTCTAGTAGCTTTATTGGTTTGCTCTTCATATTTAGGTCTACAATACATTTGGAATAGATTTTTGCGTATGGTGTGAGGCATGAGATCAAGTTTTACTTTTTCCATACCAATTTTTAAGTACCCCAACATATTTGAATTGAAAAGATCATTATTTAGCCAGGCATGGTGGCGCATGCCTGTAGTCCCAGCTACTTGGGAGGCTGAGGCAGAAGGATTGCTTGAGCCCAAGAGTTGAGGTTGCTGTGAGCTAGGCTGACACCACGGCACTCTAGCCCGGGCAACAGAGTGAGATTCTGTCTCAAAAAAAAAAAAGAAAGAAAAGATAATCATGTCACCCAGGGCTCTGTAATGTCACTTCTGTCACTAATAAGTGGATATGTTTAGGTGTGTTTCTAACACTTCTTATTTTTCTATTTGTTTACACTTATACAAAATCACAGTCTTAATTACTATAATTTTATAATTTGTCTTGATATCCCATAGTGCAGGACTTTCTACCTTGTTTTTCCTCTTCAAGAGTGTCTTAGCTGTCGTTGGCCCTTTGTATTTCCACATAAAATGTATAACATATTATTGATATCTACCATGAAAAATAACTATTTGTGTTTTAATGGAAATTTTAATCTATAGAAAATTTGGAGAACATTGATGTCTTTTTAATTTTGAGTCTTGCAATTAATGAACATGGTATATCTCTCCACCTACTTATATGCTGATTTTTCTCACAATAATGTCTTGTAGTTTTCTGAATAGAGAAAAAGATGAACACATTTTTACTCTATTGTAGATGATATTTTCATTTCATTTTCTGTTTATTGCTGACACACTGAAATGCAATTAATTTTTATAATACATTCAGTAAACTGCTACACTCATTAATTCTTACCTTTTATCTACATATTCTCTTGGATTTTCTACATATTATCTGTGGATTTGTTTCTTCCTTCTTAATTTTTAAATATTTTATATTTTTCTTTGACTTACTTCATTGGATTGGACTGATGCAAAGAAAAGGTGTTAGAAAGCGTCCTTATTTTGTTTCTAATTATAAAGGAAAGCTTTTAGCTTTATTCAATATAACATTTGCTTCAGGATTTTTATAGATACCCTTTTAATAAATTATCAAGAAATTCCCAGTTTTCTAAGTTTTTTCTTTTTCCTTACTTTTTTGTACTTATAGAGATGATTATATGATTTTTTCCTCCTTTAATCTGTTAATTAAGTTCATGTGGTAAGTTATTATACATTGACTGATTTTAAATTAAATTAGTGTGATAAATTGCACTGACTTATTTTTAAATTTTTTAAACCAAAAATTTGGTTTATGCTAGCTTTGTCATCCTGGCATAAACTAAATTTTTTGTGATCAGTTATTCTTATTACAAATTGCCCATAAACAAAATATTACAGGTATTTTGTTAGGATTGTTGCGTCTATGGCCATGAAATTGGTCTTAATTACTGAAAATGGCTTAATTTACCTCCATTACTGATAATGAGACTGGCTTAATTGTTCCTGGCTCACCTATATTCCTGGGGTGCAGACACTAGTATTCAGTGCTCTCCTCCTTATTCCCCTAAAGCACTATTCAACTTCTGAGCCACTTCATTAGCATCAGAAAATGACCCCACCCCCACAAAAGCAACACAAAATGCTTTAAATATCTCTTTAGATATCTCTCTTTCCCATATCTCTGCTAAATAATTCTTTATCATCTTATTAGCTCCTTGATGTTTTTAGAAAGATCTACTTTTTAGATTTCTTCTAGGGGTATTAGTTGTCTTCAGAAGGCGAGTTGATCCAAATTGCCTATCCTGAGATTATAAGAATTAGAAGCTTCTATTTTTTAGTTATGTGTTATTCAAAATTTATTAAAAGATATAAAGAACAATATAATAAACACTTCATAATTACCAACTTATTTAAGAAGTAAAGTGTTAAAAGTGCTATATAGTTGAAGTTTCCAAGATTTTCCTGATCCCAATTGCCTTCCTGCCCTCCAGAGGTAATCACTACCATGAATTTAATGTTTATTATTTTTTTATTGTGGTCAAATATACATAGCACAGAATTTACCATTTTAGACATTGAGTGTAGGGTGGTCCAAAGGTAGTAAGTTATCTCCCCTAATTGTTCACAGTCAGTTACAGATTGAACTCCTCGTTCTACTATTTTCCTCCCTCCTCACTACTGCACTTGACCAGTCTTAAAAAAAATTTAAAAAATTAAAAAAATAGACATTAAGTATACAGGTCAGTGGCATTAAGTACATTGGCATCATTGTGTAACTATTACCACCATCCATGTGGAAAACTTTTTCATCTTCCCAAACTGAAACTCTGCCCATTAAATAATAACTTCCCATTCCCTTCTCTACCCAAGCCCCTGACAAACATTCTGCTTTCTGTCTCTGTGAATTTGACTACTCCAGGTACGCCATGTAAGTGGAATCATATAGTACTTTTCCACTTGTATGTAGCTTATTTCACTTAGCATGTCTTCAAGGTTCATCCATGTTGTAATGTGTCAGATTTTCCTTCCTTTTTGAGGCTGAATTATACTTCATTGTGCATATATATATATATATATATACACACATTTTGTTTATCCATTTAGCCATCAATGTAAACTTGGTTGCTTCCACCTTTTGGTTACTGTGAGTAATGTTGCTATAAACATGGGTATACAAATATTTCCCTGCTTTCAATTATTTTGGGTGTAAACCCAGAAGTGGAATTGCTGGGTTATACGGTAATTGTATTTTTAATATTTTGAGAAACTGCCATAGCATTTTCTGTAGTGTCTGCACCATTTTACATTCCCACCAGAAGTGCACAAAGGTTCTAATTTCACCACATCCTCACCAATACTTGTTATTTTCCATTCTTTTGATAATAGCCATCTAATGGATATGAAGTGGTATATCATTATGGTTTTGATTTGCATCCTTAGTGATGTTGGGTATCTTTTCATGTGCTTATAGGTCATTTTTATATTTTCTTTGAAGAAATGTTTCTTCAAGTCCTTTCTCATTTTTTAATCGAGTTTTTTTATTACTGTTATTGAGTTGTAGGAGTCCTTTACATATTCTGGATATCAATTCTTTGTCAGGTATATGATTTACAAATATTTTCTTCCATTCTGTAGCTTGTTTTTTCACTCTGTTGACGGAGTTCCTTGAGACACAGAAGTTTTTTAGTTTTGATGATGTTCAATTTATTTTTTCTTTTGCTGCCAGTGCTTTTCATGTTAGATCTAAGAAATTATCACCAAATCCAATGTCATAAAGCTTTTTCCTCATATATTCTTCTAAAAGTTTTATAGTTTTAGCTCTTAAGTTATTTGATACATTTTTGGTTAATTTTTGTGATGATATAAGGTAAAGCTCCAACTTTATTCTTCTGCTTGGGGATATCCAGTTTTCCCAACACCATTTGTTGAAAAGACTGCCGTTTCTCCATTGAATGGTCTGGGCGCTCTTGTCAAAAATCATTTAGCCATATAACAAGAGTTTATTTCTGATCTCTTTATTCTATTCCATTGGTCTGTATGTCAGTCTTTATGCCAGTACCACCCTGTATTTTTTACTGTGTTTTTATAGTATAAGTCTTGAAATCAGGAAATGTGAGACCTCCAATTTTGTTCATCTTTAAGATTGGTTTGGCTATTTGTGGTCCATTAAGATTCCATACTAATTTTAGGATAATTTTTCTATTTCTGCAAAAGAACTTCATTGAGATTTTGATAGGAATTTCACTGAATCTGTAGATTGCTTTGAGAACTACTGATATCTTAACAGTATCTTCTTCCAATCCCATGAACACAAAACAGTGACCATGACCCTTTTTTGCTGAAAGTTTGGCCATGGGAAGTGCTTGGAGCTTCTTCTTGGTGCAACCACTGAGATGGCTTTCATCAGCTCATGAGGCACCCACTTACCAAGCTTTTTCACCTTTCCAATTTGCTTCAAATGCCGAATGACCATGGAATGGTCGACATTGAGTCCTTCGCAGCTTCAATGATTGCTCTCAATTGGTCGTTGTCAACTTCCCGATGGCCGGCACTGCTCTCCTCATCTTCAAGGCTCTCCTCTCCTTTGCAAAACTTCTTGAACCACTACTGCACTGTACTTCATTAGCAGCTCCTGGACCAAATGTGTTGTTGATGTTGCGAGTTGTCTCTGCTGCTTTACGACCCATTTTGAACTCGAATAAGAAAAATCACTCGAATTTGCTTTTTGTCTAACATCATTTCCATAGTCTAAAATAAATATAAAATAAATGGCAAATAATAAGTTATTAGCAAAAAAACATAAAGAAATGAACATTAAAATGATGTATAACATAACCACATTTATTTAAGAATGTATTCCAATAGCAAATGGCAAATTTCAACAATGCTAAAACTGCAGTTACTTTTGCATCAACCTAATAGTTATGTCTCTTCTTTAATTTCTTTTAGCAACGTTCTGTAGTTCTCAGTGTACAAGTCTTTTGCCTGCTTGGTTAACTTTATTTCTAAATGTACTATTCTTTTTGATGCTATTGTAAGTGGAATTGCTTTCTTAATTTCCAGTGCTTATCATTCTTATGCATATCTTTATGCTTTTACTATATGCATATTTGGATATACGTACATTAATATACGTCTTTAAAAGACATGTAGATTTACCCTCCAAGTTTTTCAAATTCATGTATTATCTTTACTATTTGCATGTTTCTGCAAGTTTCTTTTACTGCTCAATATTATAAGATTCATCTATGTTCAGACATTAAGCTCTAATTAATTTATTGTCAGTGTGTGTATGAATTTACCAGAATTTATACATGGAATCTAATATTCCTGGTCATTTACGTTGTTTCCAATGTTTTGTTAGTATAAACAAGGATATTTTGAACATTTTTGTATGGTCTTCTTCTGCACATGTATACAAGATTCTCTGAAGCATATACTGAGGAGTAGAATTAATTTCTATGCCTGTAAAAGTATCAGCTGTTAGACATTACCAAATATCTCTCTAAAGTGGTTCTACCATTTTACCACCCAAATATCAGTGTACAAGAGTACCTATTGGTATATTCATCATCAATCTAATATGTCAGACTTTTAAAACTTTTCTCCATGGTGAGTGGACAATAATATTGTGTGTGTTTGTGCGGGTGTGTGCTTTAATTTGTGTTTCCTCGATCATTAATCAAGTTGAACATCATCGTTGTCATTATTTGTCCTATGGTTGTATTTCCTTAAAGATTATATAGCATTGTTCTCAAAATGTTTCAAATTCCTAAAAATGGTATTTTTACTATTTATATACTCCTATAATTTGCATGTTTCTATTCTTTGTTCATTTGGGGTTTTATGAATAGTTTTATTATTGATTTATTGAAGTATTTTATATTTTATCCCAATAAAAGGTTTGTCTTTTCTGTGGTATCTTTTAGTGAACTAAATTTTAATGTCATTTTATAATGTTAATGGCTTGTGGTTTTGTGTCTTGTTTAAGAAATCCATCTTTACTCCAGTACATACAGATATTCATTCAGTCTTTTTGTCGTTCTACTGTTCTGGCTAGGACCACAATACAATGTTGAATAAAGGAAGTGACAGAGGGCATCTGCATGTTATTTCAGAGTGAAAGGACTCTTAAAGCTCCACCATTGAGTATAACGTTTAATGTAGATTTTTGGTAAATATTCTTTATCAGGTTAAGGAAGTTCCCATCTGTTCATACTATGCTAGGTGTTTTGACATCATTCAACCTTTCTATTGTATCTTTCTTCTTATATTTCATTACTTTCTACTCATATTTATTATTTTCTTAATTTCATGTTTTGGGAACTTGCTATCTTGTAGCTTAATTTTCTTCATTGGATTCTGAGCTCGTTTAACTTTTAACTTTTTAGTAAAGACTATAAATTCGTCTCCAAGAATGATTTTGGTTGTGTCCCACAAATTGTGAAAAATATTTTCATTACGTTTCATCTTAATTATATTTTCTAAGCTCCATTATGAAATCTTCTTTGAGCCATGGCTTACATAGATATGCAATTGTTAATATCTGGATTATGGAAATGTTTAGCTATCTTTGTTATTTATTTTTAACCCAAATGCATCATGTTCAAAAACATAATCTAAATTATGATAATTCCTGAAGTTGTTCAGGGTTGATTTATGCCTTAATGGTCAACTTTCATTAATATTCTATTTATGTATGAGGAGAATGTATTTTTCCCATTCTCAGATGCAGGGGTTTTTTATGTTTCCATTAGATCAAGCTTGAAAATTGCCCATATCTTTTGGATGGTACTAATTTTTTGACTGTTTAACATCAGTATATGGAAAAAAATGTTAAAATAATCCACAAAGGTGGTGGACTTTGTCAATGTATTCTTGTAATTTTGTCAATTTTTACTTTTTATGTTTCAGCATCAAGATGTCTACACTTTTAAGATTATGAATTGAATTCTATCATTATGTAATTATACTCTTTGCCTTAATATTAATAATATTTTTGTATTACAACCTATTTTATTTGATATTAATATAAATGCACTAGTTTTATTCTGGCTAGTATTTTTCTGCTATTTATTTTCACATCCTCTTACTTTCAACATTTTGTGCCTTTATGTTAAAATATTCTCTTAAATATAACACATAGTTGACTTTTATTTATTTACTTTACTAATTTATATAGTCAATCTCTGTCTCTTAACAAGTGAGCTTTTTTTTCTTTTTTTTGAGACAGAGTCTTGCTCTTTTTGCCCGGGCTAGAGTGAGTGCCCTGGCGTCAGCCTAGCTCACAGCAACCTCAAACTCCTGGGCTCAAGCAATCCTTCTGCCTCAGCCTCCCAAGTAGCTGGGACTACAGGCATGCGCCACCATGCCTGGCTAATTTTTTCTATGTATTTTTAGTTGGCCGATTAATTTCTTTCTAATTTTAGTAGAGGCGGGGTCTCGCTCTTGCTCAGGCTGGTCTCGAACTCCTGAGCTCAAACAATCCGCCCGCCTCGGCCTCCCGGAGTGCTAGGATTACAGGCGTGAGCCACTGCTCCTGGCCTAACAAGTGAGCTTTTTTAATTCCTGAGTTTCTTGTGTTTTTCTGCCAGAGTACAAGTTCCTGAAACATGGACATCTTTGTCTATTTTGTTTACTGATGTATCCCATTGGTTTAAATACTGCCTGTCAAATAGTATAAATTCTAAACAGATCTTTGTAGATTTTGTTTGTTTCATTGTCGTATGTTACAGGCTTTTATTCCATGGGGTTTTTTTGTCCTTCTAACTTGCCATCTTTTGTATTCTTTAAGGTTTTTCCCCTCATTTTTCCCCTCTACAGTTTTGAAAATTATAAATTACATTTCTATTTAATAAGGTTATCATGGATATTTTATATACATAGCTATCTTCTGAGAATTGAAATTTAATAAGGGTCTTAGAATACTTTAACTAAAATCACCCCCTAATATTATATATCCCATATTTTTATCCCAACTTGATATTTCCCCGGCCCCCCATTGTTATTATGGCCATAGTCAGCATTTCTCTATATTTATCTTATATACACATCTACCAATTTTTTCTTGCATTTCGATCCTTCTGAATTTTATTTCCTTCTTTCTAAAGTACATCCTTTGCAAGTTCCCAAAGTGAGAGTCTATTGGAAGTAAATTCTCATCATTTCTGATTGTCTAAAATGTCTCTAATTCACCCTGCTTCTTGGATAACAGTTCAACAAGGTCTAAATTTCTAAGCCAAAAAAATTGGCACTTTGAAGATATTATTTCACTGTCTTCTGACTTGTATCATTGCTGGTGGGAAGTCAGATCTTATTCTTTTGTAGATAATCTTCTTTTATTTCTGATGCTTTTAAGATCACATCTTTATTTGATGTTTTACAGTTTAACTAAGATGTGTCTAGGTATAAACTTTTTTCTTAACCTGCTTGGTCACTGTGTTCATAATCTAAGGAATCATGTCTTTCATAAATTCTGAAAAACTGTCATCCATTTATTTTTGAATACTCCCTTCCCTAAGTCTTTCTACTCTCTCATTTAAAATTTTTAGCTTGAATATTTGTTACTTTTACTCATTCTGGTCTCCAACATCACTCAAGCTGCTTATTAAATTTTCCATGTGTTTGTGTCTATGCTGTATTTTGAAATTTTCTCAGATTTACATTCTCATCCTTCCATTAGCTCTATCTAGATTGCTTTTTAATATATTCATCAAGATTTCAATGTTTTTTCACTCTTAGAAGTTCTATTTAGATCTTTTTCAAAGCCATTTTTAATCCAGTTTTCTTCTAGTGATTTTTATTATGTTTTAGTACTTTAAACATATTTTATATTCTGCATCTGATAGTACTATTTCTCAAGGTCATGGAAAGCTAATTTTGCTATTTGTTGTTTTGTCATCTCTGGGGTGTTTTCTCTGAAACCAACCAATTCTCCCACTCTCCAACACCAACTGGGTGTACAACAATTCTATTCAATTCTGATAGCAATTTATATGGAGTTAATGTCAGATCCCACAAGTTAAAGGGTTCAGTACCACAAAACTACGACCATTTCAGATACTGTTATAGGCCTGCCAGGTTCAATTTCCATTTGCACGGTAACAAACCAATACATTGAAACAGCGGGTGCTGCAGCAGAGAAAGAGTTTAATAATCGATTGGCCACCAAGCAAAGAGGTGAGAGGGAACCCCAAATTCACCTCCCTCAGCGGTCTTAGGCTGGGAGTTTTAAGGGAATTTTGGTGGGTAAGGGGCTGAGGGATTGAGTTGCTGATTAGTTGGACTCGGGTAGTGGAATCACAAGCATGTGGAAATGGCATTCCTGCACTAAGTCAGCTCCTCAGAAGGGGTCTTCAGACAGGCTGGTATCAGCAGATGCATCAGGATCTGGAAAACATCTCTCCTGCTGCTTCTGTTCCTCCAAGGGGTTTTCAGACTGGCTGGCAGCAGCATACCCATTAGAATCCAGGGTCTGGCAAACCTCTCAGGTGGAGACTTGAGGTTTCTTAATGTTCAAGATGTTATCTTATAGAAACAATTAAGGGAAGCTAGCACCTTGTGACAGGGTCTATGTGATTTATAAGCAGTAGGCAATTATAAGGAAGGAGCTAAAGGGTGGGCCATAAGTAACTATGAGGAAGAGGGTTAAAGGGCGAGCAGGTTAGTGCTTAGCTGTGTTTCTATTCAAAGTCTATATTTCGCTTAGAGATTAACATTTGCTTTTCATTAGGATGGTTTCAACATCAGTTGCAAGTCCTGGAGGGATCAAATGTACTTCTCATCAACCAGCTACAAATCAGTTTTCACAACCTCTCTGCTCAGGTTAAACAGTTTGCTCACTGAACTCAGGAAAACACTTTACTTACTTTTTCTGGTTGATTATAAAGGATACAATTCAGGAACAGACAAATGGAAGATATGCATAGGGCAAGGTATTGGGGATGGGGAGGTGGGATGCGGAGCTTCCATGCCCTCTTTGGGTGCACCACTGTTCCAGCACTTCCATGCGTCCACCAACGTGGAAGGTCTCCAAACCCTGTTGTTTATGGCTTTTTATGGAGGTTTCATTCATTGTCTCCAAAAAGGGGTGGGGCTGAAAGTTCTAAGCCTCTAAATTACATGGTTGGTTGCTCAGGCAACCTGCCCTCATCCTGAACCCATTTAGGGGCCTACCATGAGTCATCTCATTAGCATGATCTCAGACTGGGCTGAAAGGGGTTTATGAATAACAAAAGATGCTCCCATTACTCAGGAAATTCCAGTCATTTTAGAAGCTATGTCAGGAACTGGGGACAAAGACCAAATAATATAAAAAAGGACACTACTATAACCACTTGCATTTCTGTATTCTCTCAGTCTAATTGTAGTCTGTGTTAGGTCTTCACCGACAAGTTTGGCTACCGCAGTGCACGATGCCCCCATATCAAGAAGTTGTGGAAACTTCTCTTCACCCTCTGACCATTTTACCTACTCATTTGCTTGAGGCTTTGGGTTCCCAACAGGGGATCAAGCTAAGGGACCATGACCTTTTTGTCAATCTTTATCTTGCTTACTCTGCCAATTATTGCCACAAATGACTACAGGTCAGTTTTCTTATTGCAATTTTTCCCTTCTAGGTTTTTTAAATCCCCAAACTGGGATAAATAGAGAGGACTTGTTTGGGGCCCTTTAATATTGAGGGACTAGCAGAGGGTCCCTTTGGTCCACTTAACCTTCTATAATGCTGTATTAAGACCTTCGTTTCAACCCCATCAACATACATTGCATTTACCCCGTTTCTTAGTAACCATCTAAAGGTTTTTCCGCCATGAAAGGATGAGTCCTTTGACTCTCCCCTGTCTTTTTCTCCTTTGTTTCATGCCTATCAATTTTTGCTTTAGTCACCCCATTTCTTAGTAACAATTTAACAATTTCCATCCCACTGGGACAAATCCCTGAGCTCTCACCTCTGCTTCTCCTTATTTTCTTATTAATTAATCTAATGTTTTTATAGCATCTATAATACCCATGAGTAAGACAGCAAATTTGGTAAGAACTAATTGCTTGATTTTGCAACCAGGTAAGTTATATGGGGTGTCTGTGCAAAAGAGATTTCTTCAACTGTAGTGTAGGGTTTGGCAATCTCATTCTGTGTTTTCGGTTCTTATTGTGCTCTTGGCTGAGGAATGACCAGACACACCAAAGTAAGGCAAGCATGAGATGAAATTTATTGAGGGAGAGTGAGATAGAATTATAGAGCAGGAGCAAGATATAGGTTTACAGAGCAAGATACATACACCACAGGTGACGACCAGACCCCCTGTTGTAGCAAAAAGAGACCTTAGTTATGATCTGGGTCTTGTTTTATAATGTCTGGATAGGGACCTCCCTGTGGTTCAGACGTCATCATGGAACCACTTTGATGGTCAGTTGGGAGTTATATGACCTGAGTCTTACTGCACATGTGGATCTCCCATGAACCTCTCTGAAAGCCCATTTCTGGGGGTAAACAGTAAAGTAGATTTAAGCTTATGACATTATAATCAGCCTGAGGTTGTCCTGAGTCACCTTCCAGACTCTAAATAAATAGGTTACCAGTCTGGGTAGTAAGGAAAATTAAGGCTTTGAGATTATATAAGACTTTTATTGTGCA
>RJWJ010039477.1:0-14447 GCA_004363605.1 Indri indri | reverse complement strand
CCCCCCCCCACCTCCAATTTCACCTTAAATGTCAGAACCGATCTAGCTTAATTGTTTAACTTTTATGGACATAAATAGTAACCACAGGAAAACAGGGCCACAGCAATTAAACTTACAAAAATTATGTACCGGATGAGATGATTTTTGGCTAACATTAATGCCATTCTCAAATTGTATATATAGAAAGAAAATAAAATCTTCGTAAGGATAAACCACGACTATTTAAAAAGAATTTTCAGGCATTTACTTTATTTTAGCTATAAAAAGTAAACTAGTAAAATGTTTTCACCACGAGTTAGCATAATTAGGTCACTCCTTTTACATGTCATTATTTTTTTGGTTTCTATTGTTAAGTTAAATACCAAAGGAGTGAGTAATTACAGACATCCTACAGAAAGCATAATGAAGCATGTGTTAGGGTATATGGCAGAAATTTATGTAAATAGAAGCTCCTTTCTTCTAGTCTTCGGTAAATACATCATTCTGTTTTGCCCATGGTCATTTATTATTCACTTGGATATTTATAAATTGACATCTCCTGTAGAAATATGATAGGACTAATGAGATACACAATAAAATAATATCAATGACAGCTTTAAATTGCACAATAATTTAAATAGTATTCTATTTTTCCACTATTCAACTCAATTATATAGTAATCCACATTTTTTTTCAGAAGGTGAAAATGAGGCATAGAGACATTTGGAAATGTCTGTGATGGCACGTAGCTCAGTGATTCAAGTCCAGATTCTATCACTTGAAATCTATGTACTTGCTAGTACCGGCAAAGTTTCATTTGACAGTCATCATACCTCATCCTCCTATGATTCCCTCTTACCTCTCTGACCCATCCATTTTGATTACCTTGTATATCTTTCTTATTTTCCTTCCTTTAGTGGTATACCTGCAAATCTTTCCTAGGCCCTCCCTTTTTTTCATAATCCAACAGTGGTTTCTGTGGGATTTTCATCTACATGTATGACTTTAGTTACTGTTTTACGTGAAGATGGTTTTAACTCACATTTTAACTAGATCTTCTTCCCAATATCTCTATCTATATTATAGTGATAATTATGATATCGCTGATAGGAAGATAGGGAAATATAGATCTATAGATACACAAATTATATATTATATATATATATATATTTGTGTGTTTGTGTATATTTAGAAGTTTGTGTGTGTGTGTGTATGTGTGTTCCACGAAACACAGGCAAATACACATTTCTTCTCTGGCATATGCTGACAACTTCCTGAATCAGTTGTCAAAGAATGTCAAATCTTTTTAACAATTAGTAGTCACATCACAGAAACAATAAAAAAACTCATCATCTTTGAAAACTATCTGAGAGTGCAAGTTTTTAAAATTAATCTTTCTTGCTTGATTGCATTTAATTTCTGCACCTTCCATTTTTAGTCATCATGAGACAGTTCACAGTAACTCTATTTACAAACTATGTAAAATCATAATATAAGAAGATGAGTCATGAAAATAGGTACATAATATTCAGAATGGTAATAACTGGCAAGTATTATGCAAAATGCAGTATGAGTTTTCAATCATCTGATTCTATATCAGGGCATCTTTTTTTTTTTTCTTTTAATCAAGTCACCTGTGAACAGCAATTTGCTGAAACAAGGCATAAAAATGTCCTGAGTATTCACACACATACCAAATTTCCTAACAGTACTTAGAATCAGGCTATGGGATGGTATCTTAAGGGACATTTAGAGGAAGCTTCATTTCTTTAGTCATTTTAAAACTAGGCTGGGCAAATCTTGGGGGAATGTAGCTGAGGAAATAATGCTCTATATTTCCTGAAGATGGATACACTAATTCAGTGGCACTTTTTTCATTTTGAAATTGTAAACTCTTATGAAACTTTCAGCTCATACTTAAGGTCAGTTCCCATAGGTCTTGAATCTTATCTGTAAACTATATTTATAGATATTCTAAGGAAAGGAAACATTTTTATACTGTTTTTGAGAATTCTGTGAATACTGTCTATGTAATATCAGTTCATTTCATTGATTAAAAATACCTACATTTACAATTTTTTCATCATGTTGGTATAATATCATAAATTGTGAAATAAAAGTATGGAATAAAGAGTCAATTCCTATATCATTTTGTCATACTTAGAGATTTAAGAAAAATACCTCAGTGTTTGCAACTGAAATAAACAGAGTGAGTGATGTTGTACAATAATATTTTTCCTAAACTAAGGAGAAAATATTTCCAATGGAATTGTTTATTTTTAAGTGATTAATGGCTAGAGGAAGAAGAATCAACAAAAATTTAAAATATATCAGCCCAATCTATTAATATAATAGGGATTCCACCCCTATTATAGATTTGGTTTCCATGTTCCTTTTTTATTTAAGAACCATTTTTTAAAGAACCATTCTTAAATAGTAAAACAAAAATACATCTAACCCCAGTCACCATAGAGTAATGTTTTCAATGTTTGTGATGGAATTTCTCCTAGTCTTAATTTTTTCTAAATAAAATGTCCATATAAATACTACAAATGTAAATATTATATAAATGCTTAAGATTCTTTAAAATGAGATAAAAGGAATACATTTTTATTATTTTTCCAGTCAAGTATAGTTTCTTTCAGTCTAGAAAACTACCAGTTCTATGTGCTATAATGTAAATGATAGAGATTTTAACATCAGCTAAACCAGACCAAAAATACTTACTAGCTAAGAAAATGTATTTATTAGCAGAATTCTGGATTTTGGAAACACCATCTAAGTCTTATTCAGAGAGGCAGTGAACTTTCTGCTACATGATATTCTCTGTCTGTCTGATTCTTCTTGGCAAACAAAATAAAGCAAGCCAGCTTTTATTCCCTAAAGAAGCTACTACTCTTTGGACTTTTTCTCAGATTTATTAGGTAGATATAAGTTATATTTCCTTTTCTTATCTTCCATTTTCTTTTAAGACATATAAAGTTAGATGCTATTAAAATGTAGGCTCTATTACATGATCATGGAATTAAATTTGCCCTCTCATGATTTTATGTTTTTCTTCTTTACATAAAAGGAAATCAAACAACTTTTAAGATTTGCCACCTTCTAAAGATTATATCAGGACATGACATTCTAATTTATGTTTTAGAAAATGTGCAAAGCTTTAGCACTTTTATTTGACTTAGAAATCACATTTGATATTCATTCCTTATGTCTTAAATTCTCTTAAGCAGGCGAGTCAATTTTGAGAAAGGGACTTTAATAATTGTGCATGTGGAAAACAATGTTCTTTAAATTATAGGGATACATTAATTATCACTAGGAATCTGGCGGACGATCATTACATATTAATTTATTACACAACACAAGCATCACATCTTCAGTTTCAGACTAAAGGTGAAGGATAGCATGCTTGATCTGAAAATCACCAAATAATGTAGGAAAGATGATAAAAAATGACCAGATCACAGAGTGATCCTTGAAAGTTTCCAGTTAATCTTACCATATAAAGTGAGAGTCACAACTACTTTATTAATTTCGTAGCATATAACATATAAAATATTCTTCAAATAGGTTGAGGAAATATTTTTATTTGACATGTAATTGTAAGACTTTAGCGGTATTTTATCCTAGTCAATTTCCCCAATCTTGATTAAGGATTTATAAATTAGAATTCTATGTGTCTCAGGAATCTAAATTCAGAGGATGCAAAATCCAAGCATGACTTTGGTAGAAGGAAGGGATACTGCCTATAGGCTAACGGGAAAAATTGTAAACTTCTGGTGTATGTAGACATTTTGTGGCCAATTATAGCTGATTTTGGTCACTTCTTTTCTCCAATTGTATTTCCTTTATTTTAAGTACTTTTCTAATACTGTAATCAAACTTCACTACAGAGGTTTAAGGCAGAGTCTTAAAACTCTGCCTCTAAAGTTATGTATTACATGTTTGGAAAAGCCCCGGAGGTTTCTAGGAAAAACATTGGGTCTGGCCAGAGTAGAATTTATAGGTTAACTGAAGTACATGACACAGAAAAGAGAGACAGTGGAAGTCTTCTCTAACAGAAAACAAAATTTATGTTTTACTCTTTCTTCTCATTCTACTGGGAAAGTCCTTCAAGTATCTACATTTACCAAAATAAAATGTTAATTATCAATTAATCCTACTCACTCTACTTTATTGGTATTTGAATTAGACCATAAGAAAACAGCATACACATTAAAAAATTTGAAAACTCTTAAATGTTAAAACATTTGAATTAATTAGGAGAGAAGCCTTTGGACATTCTATAGTAGTCAGAGATGGCCATATGCGTTTTTTCTTTTGTATTTGCTAGTTTTATATTTAGAACTTCTTTCTGTAAAAATGTAGTGAAAGGAAAAATATATATTATTTAATAAAATATTTTCAACTATTGCCTGTAAATCCAAGGAAAATAAAGAGTATGGACATAATCTATATGAAAGAGTAATGAAGATAATAATTAGTGAATTGTAATGATATTAAGGTGATTGTAATTGATATTAATGCCTCTATATGGGCCGCTGAAAATAGCAAAACAAAAGTAACATTTATTAGGTGATGCTCTCTTTCTAACTTTTGTAAAACTGAAACACGAAATACTTTTCATCTATTCATATAATATTTGAATACATTTTATTGTCATTTAAATTGGGAAATTTTCAAATGCATAAATGTTAGAAGCAAGATAATTTGATAAAGGATAAATTAACTATTATGATTAGTATTTGCAATCTCCTCCATACAATGCTGTTGTCTTATGACCTGCTCCAAAACCAGATGATTTTTTTCTAAGTACAATAGCATATGGTTATTTATATTTCAAATACTGTCATTGAAAATGGATATGAGATACTTAGAGTTTTTCGTTTATACAAAATGGGTTGCATTGTTTATTGTCTTATACAATATTATATTCAACATAATATTACTTGCAGGCCTTTACATAGCAATAAATATAGAGCTCTTCGAGTTTTATTAATAAGAACAAAATCTTATACTTGAAGATACACCAGATTTAATAAGTTTTCACTTAATAATATACACTTAGTTGTTTTTTTTTTTTTTTAGTTTGGGGTTATTTAAAAATGAGAAATATGTTTATTCATTCGTCTTAGCCACTACTTAGAGACAATATTTAGGAGTTCCCAAATCACTCTTTACAGTTTCCATCAATTTGTCTGCCCTCAGAATACCTGAGTGTCTTTTCTCCATATAGTAATCAATATTTGAAGTTATCCTTTTTTAAAAGATAAGTTTAAAAAGCAGACAAAAACATACACGGGGGAAAGGACGTCTTAATAAATTATGCTGGCGAAACTGGATAGTCACATGCAGCAGAGTGAAACTAGATCGCTATCTCTCACAATATACAAGAAATATCACATGATGGATTAAAGACTTAAATGTAAGACCTGAAGCCATAAAAATTCTAGAAGAAAATCTAGGAAAAGCTCTCCTAGACATTGGCGTAGGCACAGAATTTATTACCAAACCTCAAAGGCAAATGCAAAAAAAAAAAAAAAAAAAAAAAAAAAAAAAAAAAAAAAAAAAAAAAAAAAAAAAAAAAAAAAACACAAGGCAAACTAAAAAACTTTTGTACAGAAAAAGAAATAATCAACAGAGTAAATAGACAACCTACTAAAAAATATACACAAACTATGCATCCAATAGAGGACTAATATACAGAATCTACAAAGAACTCAAATCAGGAAGGAAACAACCTCTCCTATAAATCCCAAATTGCAATTTTTATGCACATATTTGGAAATTTTTTAAATAGTATTTACTAGCTGTTGATATTCCTTTCTCTGTGATTCGTTTGTTCGTGTATTTTGTGAATTGGAACAATTTTCTAATCTGTTTTTCCTTCCATATTAAGGAACTTTGTTTTTGGTTAGCATCACCGATATTTTCCAGCTTATCTTTTTTGTCTTAATTTGTGGAATTATTCTGACATTATATTTTTCTATTTAATCTAATTGTTTCTGGGTCATACAGCCTCTCCTTCCCTTCAGTAGTGTTTGCTAATAGGTTCACCATTTCCCTCAAAGATATTCTCTTAATCTCTAATCCTTTACTCGCATTTCATTTACATATAGGCTGGAAGTGGATAATGGATTAAAAGTCAAAATGCTGATTTTTATCCACCTCTCAGCCCCATATAGATGACTAGCATTTTTGTGCAGATGTCCGAGTTATATGCAGATATTTGTAAAACAGCTTTGCAAATTACTAGTCCTAAAAGAGGACTCTCGCAGCATGGAGAATAGCAAAGATCATCACTATGCCAACCTTCACAAGCAGTAGTTCATGTACTTATACCCACTGCATTGTGGGCTACTGTTTAGGTGCATCCACCGTGCACTGGTTACCTATTTGCCTGAATCCATTGAGACAGAACAGATTCTCACACAAGTTGTAGAAAGTGGGTTTATTACTTACAGATGGACAGTAAGGGACAAAAAAACCTTTCAGATCCATTGTGAGCCAGTACCTCAAGTCTCAAGAAAGCCGCCTAGGGTGGATGAAGTTTTGGCTGTGTGTGCTTCACTTTGCACCACAGTAAAGGGACCCAAAAGGCAGCCCACTCGGGGTTTGTACCTCAGGGACCACATGACTTACCATGCATAGCTCTGAAAGATATCCTGCTTATAGGGGAAGGAGAAACAAAGTCAGGGCTGTACTGTGCAGTTTCTCCCTAACTCAAGATTTTAGATTCCCTAGGGGGGACAGGAATAAGGCCCAGGTGTTCTAGGCTATTCCTCCCTATCTCAGGATATTGCATTTTCAGCACGTTCTACAATAATTCTTGAGAACTACAAGCAAGAAAATGGGAAGAACATGGCCAGTCCAAGGCCACCTGGAGAACTGTCTTGCAATATCGTTTTCTATAATACTGTAGTTCCTATCTAAGAAAACAATGCTGATTATTTCGATTTCTTAGAAGACTTACAGGAAACACTTAAACATTTTCATATAGCATTTGTATAGTTTAGCCAAGTTCATTCTGAGATGTTACATTTTTATAGATACTGTTACAGAATATTTATTTCTAATTTGCTAATCTAGCCTATATTAAAACTTCAACTTCTGCTATTTATCTCCATTTTTGTCAGAACTAAATTGGAAACTATTATGGTCACCATTTTTATCCAAAATTTATTGAATTTTGGCATTAGGGCCCTAGCACAAAGAAACACATTTCATATGTATTAAAATAAAAGTGTACTTATTATTGGAGATAGAGTTTGATTTGTTTTTATTAGATAAATTTATTAATTTGAATATTCAAACATTTGCATACTTGCTCATATTTTAACTACTCGCTTTGCCATGGGTTCATAAAAATAGGTTAAATTGACTAATAAATAATTTGCTTTTTTCCATATCTCCATACAGTTCCTAAAATATATGCATACATTTCCATTTTTAGTGTATACGTTATTTGACATGTCTTTAGCTCCTATGTTCATTCTTTCAGTATGAACAGTTCAGAAAGACTTTTTCTTAGATGCATCTGAGTTATGTTATTTAGCTTATCTCAAAGTCAGTTTTTTTTTTTCTTTTCAATTTTGTGTCTATCCCATTTATATTGTTGTAAGGGCAAATGTATTTAGTTCTAATTTTCGAACATATTTCATGTAAATTTATATATTTTATGAGATTTTCTACTTTATGTTATATGGATTACTTTTTTTCTGTGTCATATGTGTACTTAAATTTTAGTAAATTTACAAGTTTGTATATTATATTCATAATCGTGGTACATATATATGTTTTTGATTCCTAAATTAAGATTGGATATATTTTTTCATAAGTGATATAAAAATTGAATTTATATTGTTCCTACTTCAATTTGGACTTGATTTTGGTTTTAAATTAATCATCATTAATTTTATGATGATTAATAAGAAATACTTAAAGAAATTCAAAGCAAAATTTTTTTATAAAACTTTTTTTTTTAATTAATGCTATCCATTGCATAGTAAATCTGCACAAGGAAGATAAGAAGATTAGTAGTAACAAAGATTCTTTGCTTGACCAAAATTTAGTCAGGATCCTGAACCTTCTACCAGGCCTATCTGTGTATCCTTGTAAAATCCAGTGTTAGTGAGAATCCTTCTAAGTTAGTTCAGCAAGAACTGTCCATCCTCAATCACCCTCAATATCTGACCAAGCTCCTCATTCTCCACCATCTCCCACATGATGTCTGATCCTGCTGACCTTTCAGCTGGAATCCTGCTAGGTAAGTTTAGTGTGAATTTACCTTACCTGTGATTTTTCCTCTTAGTAATTTTCATCCACTGACCCCCACCCTGCTTCTTGGCTATAAATTCCCACTTGCTGATGCTGTGTTTGGAGTTGAGCCCAACCTCTCTTTTTCTCTACAGAATCTCATTGCCATGGTCCCTATGCCTACATTGATGGTCCTGAATAAAATCTGCCTTACCATGCTATTTAAGTATCATTGAATATTTTTTAATAGTGGCACTGTATTTCTTCATATCTACCAACCTTCCAACATCTGCACTTTTTCTCTCTTACTGTCACTCTCGTTCTTGTTCTTTTTTGCTATTACATTAAAGTTGTTGTTGTCGATGCTGACATTTACCTGTTTATCTACTACAAATCTGTTTCACAGATATTTAACCTCGGTTCTGTAAAGCTCAGCATCCGATAGTATATCAGGGATTATCCATGGAGATATGAGATAGCTAGATTTAAATATCTTGCATATTTCTTTGTTTTTAAAGAAGTTTTCATTGGTACTATATTTCCTGGGTTTTTGAATATATGAGTGCCT
The DNA here is from genome assembly GCA_004363605.1 of Indri indri. NCBI lineage: Eukaryota > Metazoa > Chordata > Mammalia > Primates > Indriidae > Indri > Indri indri. The sequence continues at coordinate 5,641 of RJWJ010039477.1, read as the reverse complement.
TTATTTGACCTATGTAGTTCAGTACAAGTTGCTTGGATATAAACTTCTGTTTTATGGTTTCTTATCTTGAGAAATACATTTGCTGCATTTCTTCTTACATTGTCAGGTCAAGCTGATTCATCTGATTCTCTCCTCTCTCTATCGCCACCACCACCACCAAGACCACACCACCCACTAGAAACACAAATACATGCAAAGACATTGTGAGCACCTGGAGTCAATTGCTTCAGCGCTTAGTAACTTCAGTTAAGATATTGGTTGGTAACAATGCCTCTGTATTAAAATTTATGAAAACCCTTTTACTCTTTTAGTTTGGATTTTTAAAAATCTTATATATTTTATTTCCTTCCTCTCTGCCAGTTATTTATGGATAATTGTGCCCTTAGTTTGAGTCATAATTATTTTTTGTAATTATTACAGCTCTCTAATTTTACAGTTTTCAGTTTTCAATTTATATTTACCACAATCATTAGAATATCTTCCTCTTAGTAACTAACGTGGTTATTCCTACCTTATGTATTTATTTTACCCAACTTTCAGCTTTAAAATTCATTACTGGATGTGATTTCTCCTTATTTTGAAAGTATCGCTTATTGCTTCTGATCTTCCCATATATGAGTGAGTGGCCAAATGCCATTCTAATTCTCACCATCTTGCAGGTGACATCATTTTTCTTCACAACTGGTTCATGACATTTCTCAGTGATGTTATTTGGTGGTTTTGATTTTCTTTCACCTATTTTGCCATTTAGTAGTACCTTTAATCTAGCATCATATATTCTGGGAGTCTTTTTATTCTAAATTTGGTTAGAGTTATTCAATTTTATCTTTACTACGAAATAATTTTTCTTCAGAATTATCTTTGATGACAAAGTTTCTCTTTTTATCTATTCATTTTATATAGTATTCTAATATTGTTTCATTAACAAAATGTAATGTATTTTCAAGTGTTTTTAGTTACTTAAATTAAGCCTTTTTCCAAGTGCTCTGCATCTTTTATTATTCCTATTTCTCTAGGGTTTTATTATTTATTTGTATATAATTTTAATCACTTTCAATACTGAGGGTTTTCTTCAACTGTTTAAGTATCTTTGTCCATATGTTTGAGTGGAAATACTAAAATTCCATTTTGGAGCTGTTTAAACATAGGGAAGCCTAAGGTAGTGTTATCTCCAGGTTTTATTTTTTTTTAATTGTATAGAAGTCATTTATTTTTACTATCACAACCACTGCACACTGTGCATCTGTGAGTATGTCTTTTTGTCCTCACATTTGATTATTGCTCTAAGGTAAATACCAAGTAGTGGTTTTGCTGAGATGTAGAATGCATAAAGTTTTTATTTTAATAGATACTGTCAAAAAGCCCTTCTTGTTATGAGGAGTCCATAAGAGAACATGCATGCCCACAGTCCCACCAACACTTTGTATTTCAAACTTTAATTTTTTTTTATTTTTGCTAACTGTTGGGTGTTATTGCTGACTTGTTGTTGAGGAATGGTCAAGGAATAGAGATTAAACTGATTTAGCCTCACCTGCAATGTTTGAACTTTTACAAGTAGAATAAGCTCATGCATTACTCAATGAAATGTAAACAACTTTTGTTGTTGCTTTTGATACTTTTTTGTTTTTTATTTCAGCATATTACAGGAGTACAGGAAGAAATATTGAATGTGCTAGTTACACATTGATGTCTGTTAAATTTATTTACAGAAGTGGGACGTAAGAGTATGTGGTTGTAAGTGTGTGTACTAATAGGGAAATGATGATAATGGAACACAGGATTTTAAAATGCTTCTTTTCTATTATTTAAAATGAGGTCATGGCCAAAACAAAAATCATGATAAAAGTTTGCACCTAATTTTATAATCTAATTTCTGAAAAGAATTAATATCAGTGCCAAAAATAATGACTGTTGATTGTCTGTACTGTTTTAGTCAACAAAGTGTGTTTGTCTCTGTGTGGCAAGTACAAGCTGGAATTATTGATATTCTCCAAGTTTAGACATGATTATTTCCATGCAAAATTCTCTACGGTTTGAAAATCTATGCTATTTTCATTTTCTTTTGTTTCTAAATTCTGCTTCCAGAAAATAGCAATGACTTCATTTTTTAATTTTACAATCATAAATTATAAGTGAAATATATTTCTTAAGATGTCTGGATATATAAAGTTAACCAAATATTTTACCTGTCTCACATAAATGTGTCTTTATTCCAATATGTATATACCTTTGATATATTGAAGGTAGTAGTTAGGTTTAAGAAGATTATTTCTCAGTGCAGAAATTATAGTCAAATCTTCCATATAACATTAGGAAAAATACATTTTTGTATCTATATATGAATTGTAGATATTAAAAGGCAAATATTTATAAAAACGTTCGGTGTTTGTTTAGCTGGAAAACCTCTGAAATTTATCATTGCAAATATCATCAAGTAAAAAGAATAATCAAACTATCCAGATACAGAAGAGGGGATCAGATGAATAAATATCAAAAGGACAGCTGCATTTTCAAAGACAAAAATATCATTCTAAGTTAGAGCATGCACTTTATGATTACAAGATAGAAAGATAAATAATAGGGTTGATCTATTTATTAACAATGAGTCTTTTTAAGTTTTACTGTACAGAGTAGAAAAATTCAATTAAAACAAATGACATGAAAAGAGTTGCAGAATGAACACGGTGTGGATCTACTCCCTCCGTGTTCTTAGATTCTTGTGCTGGTCTCCTCCCTTATATTAGTTTAACAGCCAGAGACTGAAAAATCTCCACTCAAGATCTTAGCACACTAAAATGGAAATAAGGAGTGAAATGAAAATGATGGAATGACTGATTTGTTTCTAATTCTTGAATCATTTTTGTTTGAATAGCAGCTAAGTCTTCCTAAAGAGTCTGCCAGTCTCATCTCACTCCAATACACTGTACCCATAACTACTTTATTTTTAACTCTTTGTTTTAACTTGTATTTGCTATTTTTTTCATGCTTCTGTGATTTTGTAGCAATGGTCATAAGATTAACATATAAATCCCATAATACTCAACTGAGAATGTGTTAATCACTACATTATGAAGTTCTCCCCATTCATCTAGTGTGGTCAGTAGAATATTGACTTCTCCAAACTATCCACATCATAATCCTCAGAACCTGTGAATATGTTACCTTGAGTGGAAATAGAGAATCTGCAAATGTAATTAACCGAAGGACATTTTGATAGGACATTGGTCTTGCATTATGCAGGTGGATTCAATCCAATCATATGCATCCTTAAAAGGTAAAGAATCTTTACTGGCTGTGGTGCGAAAGAGATATGAAGACAGAATAATGGTTACAGATAAGAGAGCTTGCTAGAGGAGGGTGATGGAGAAAAAGGAAGATGGATCAAGGACAGCCTACAGAAGTTGGAAAAGAAAAGAAAATGGTTTGGATTCTCCTCAGAAGCCTCAAGAAAGGAAAGCAGCCCTGCCAACAACTTGATTTTAGTCCAGCGAGTTCCCTGTTGGACTCCTGACATACACAACTGTAAGAGAATAAATTTGCATATTTTAAGCCACTAAACTTGTAATATGTTACAATAGCAAAAAGAAATATATTTAGAAAAAGAAAAAAAGTAATCATTCAGGTCTTATTAAATTCAGCCGTAGCAGTCATCTCACATTTAGATTTCAATCTTTCAATGTTTTTCTCTTTCCCCTGAATTCTGTTAGCCACCTTGGATGCCCAACACTCAACATAGTAAGGGAAAATCAACAAAAATTCTGTGAAATAATCAATGATCAAATTAATGAGAATGAATTGGATTTTTATACCTCCAAAATTAATGTAGATTATTTGAGTTGGAAGATTCATTCTCAATATACACCACCCCAATAATTACCCTGTTTGAGTTTGACAGACAATAAAGTTGTTGTCAAGATCATCCAGACATTCTGATGTATTATGAGTCTGACCATGTGGTGGTGGTGGCCAGAGAGCAGTACTGGTAGCAGGTAGACCTGGAGTTACAAAAAAAATTCCCAGAATTGTTAATAGGACTCCCCGCTGAAGATAAATTATTTGGATTATATGCCAGAGTATGGACACAACGTAAACAAACAAAAAAAATCATTTGATTTTGTGGGAACAAAACAGAAATAGTTTATCAGGAGAAAAAATGCTAATCTCAAATCTGTAAATCTGGCACAATGTAGCTCAGTACCCCTGAACAAAATCTCTTAAATTCCCTGCATGTCTGTTTCTTCACATACAATCTGAGAAGTTTGCATTAGAAAGAATTTGTGGTTTTTATTTTGTTACTTTAGATAATAAATTCTCATTATTATAAAACTTAAATTTGATAGCAAAAAAATAAGACTTTTAGGAATCAACAGTCATCTGGAAGAGCATTTTAATAGTCAATAGGAAGCTGGCAGCCGATTTTCAACCACATTGTCACTTTCCTCATAAATTTTATTTCCCCTAAACCCGGGTTAATGGACATGGGTAATTTTAGCCTGTATAAAATTTTGCTTAGTAATCAGGTTGTTCACAACCTGACTTTTTTCCCCTCAGATATTACAGTGCACACTTTTCTCACGCTGGCCTATTCATGTGTTAGGAGCTTGTCAAGAGACTTAGACACCATATAAATTTTAGAATAATGCATTGAGTTCACAGAATGGTGTAATTTTTATTTATATTGCATTGAATCACTGATCCATATCACTGGCATTTTATAATATAATTACACACATCCCCAAATATGCAATGTTTTTTCATTAATTAAATTTAGAACTTTTAATGCATTGTGTAGGTAACTATTTCTGTCTGCAAAGTTTCTGGGTATTGTTTGCTAAATAAAATTGTTCAAACATGTAAGTAGTATGACTATTGTGGATGTTGTATTATTTTTAATACATAACCTACTTAATTATTGCTAGCAAAGATGATATGGTGATATTATAGGTAGCAATAGCTGATAAACTTTCTAATCAGTTTCTACAGTTTCTCAGTTTTTTTCCTCTGGCTAATCACATTATCTACTGACAATTAAAGGTTTATTCTCTTAAAATACTTATGCTTCTTATTTCATTTTATATTACTGTAGGTTTCACCAGTTCTATAGCAGTAATAAAAAGTAGCAGTGACAGTGAGCTTGTTTATATTTCACTTTTTTCTCATTCATACAATATTTGCTATAGATTTTTATCTTAATCAATTTTAGGAAGCCCTTTTTTCTGCTTCTAAATTGCTAAGAGTTGCTTTTTCTTTTTATAAATATGTATGCATGTATGTGTGTTGAAATTATTTCTGAACTAGGAACAGAAGCAAAGTTTATCTTTTCTGCATATATTGAAATAATCTTCCAAATTTTTAATTAGCTCATGTATAACTCAAATTATATTAAAACATTATCTAATATTGCATTATTCTTTCTTTGGATAATTTTAATCCTTATTTATGTAGCATTATAAATTTATGTACTCTGGAGTATTATTAGACTACTAATTTATTTCATTATACAAATCTATTTTCATAAGTGAAATTATCTTTTAGTTTTTTTAAAAATTAAAATAATAAGTTAATTTTAGACCTACATGTAGTTATGTGAATAACAAAGAGAGATTGTATCCTTTACTCTTTCCTTCAGTGGTAACATCTT
>RJWJ010039476.1:0-14460 GCA_004363605.1 Indri indri | reverse complement strand
ACAGGCATGCGCCACCATGCCCGGCTAATTTTTTCTCTATATATATTTTTAGCTGTCCAATTAATTTTCTTTCTATTTTTGGTAGAGATGGGGTCTCGCTCTTGCTCAGGCTGGTCTCGAACTCCTGAGCTCAGAACGATCCGCCCACCTCGGCCTCCCAGAGTGCTAGGATTACAGGCTTGAGCCACCGCGCCCGGCCAACCTTTGCTTTTTGACCTTCAGAGATGAGGATCTCACTTCTCATGGGGTAACTCCTTGACCCATTGGGGAACACTCCTTCCATCTTGCCTGCTGTGGGAGTTTTGCCCTGAACCTCAGTGCTGCTATTTGGAACCACACAGAGATCAAGCCTGTAGCTTAGAACAGCCCTAGAGGGACTGGGGCAACCTTGTCATAGCTCCTAAGTCTCCTGCAGGCTGAATGCCGCCATTCCCACCCAGGACTTGGTTCCCAGGCTCTCCCCATCCTGGGCACCCTCCCTGGGTACCCTCCGTGGGGATACTCCAGTCCATCCAGCTCCCTCTTTGGGGCACAGTGCTCTGAATGGAAGCCCTGCCCACCTCTGACTGTCACGGGCAGCCCATGGCTTCTCACCTGAGCTCCAGATGAGCCCCCTGTGGCTCCGTCTAGACACATAGGCAAGTGTACACTTGAAGAGGGTCTCTGGCCAGACTGCAGGGCGGCTCTCCCTGAGGGCCTGTTCCCGTTATAGCTACAGCCCCTGCACGGGAGGAGGAAGGAGGAGAGGCAGCCCAAATTTAGGCCACTCTGGATACACTAATTAGTGACACATTCATCAAATCAGGGCAGGACGGCTACCGAGACCCAGGACATGTTGGGAACGCAGTCCCCAGAGGACAAAGGAGGCCTTATCAAGCCAGGCAGAGGGAGCTATACTTGCTTGGGTCCATCCTAGCTTTGGACAGTGAACGGCGAGAGGTGGACTGCTTGGAAGTCTCACTGGGGATGGGGGTCAGAGGAGGACTGGAAACCAAGACTCTAGAGAGTCCGAGCCCCTCCCCAGGCAGGAAATATGAATCCCAGGGTTGATCAAGTGCTTGCTGTAGGCACTGTGAAGTACGTTACAACAACTGTCTTAATTAATCCATGTACCGCCCCATAAGGTGGCTATTTTTCTGAGATGAAACTAAAGCTTAGAAGTGAAATAATTTCCCAAATCGCACAACATAGACGTGGCAGCACTGGGATGCGAAGCCAGGAGTACCTAGGCGCAGAGCCCACACGCTTAGCATCCCTCTGTCCTGAGCCCCCCAAGGTGGAAGAGGGCCAGCAGGAAGTGGAGGAATTCGGGGGCCCTGAGGTGGTGAAAGGCAGCAGCCGCGATGCCCCAGACGCCAGGTGTAGGGCCGTCCCCAGGTTGGCTGCTGGTCCCATGTATAAGCGCCACCATCTTTCAGCCTCGAGTGGTTAAGATGGAGTCAGACTTTGCCTCAATGCTGGCTTTATCACTTGCCAGCTGTGCGATTTTGGTCAAGTCACTTAACCTCTCTAAGCCTCAGTTACCTCATCTTTATTTATTTAAACATTTTTTTTTTGTAGAGACGAGGTCTCACTATGTTGCCAAGGCTGGTCTTGAACTCCTGGCCTCAAGAGATCCTCCTGCCTCAGCCTCCCAAAGTGCTGGGATGACAGGCATGAGCCTCCATGCCTGGCCCTCGTCGTTATATATATGACGAATACTTACTAAATGCTTGCTATGTGCCACTCCCCCGCCCCAATCCTAGCTGCTGGGGATACAGTGGGGAACAGGACAGATGAGGATGGCAGATTCCGCAGGGCTGACAGATCGTGAACAAGCACATAGACAGATGGGGAAACATTCCTAATTACAATGAGACCTAGGAAGGTAACAACAGGAGCTAAGACAGAGGATACCTGAGGCCTCCTCCTTTATAGAGTAGTCAGGGAGGGCCTCTTTGAAGGGGTGACGTGAGGGTGAGAGCTGGACAAACAGAAGGGACCAGCCCTGTGGAGTTCATGGGGAGAGCAAATCAGGCAGGGGAATAGGCAGTGCAAAGGCCCTGAGGTAGGAACAAGCGGGACTATCTCAAGGGGCATCGGAACCCGCTATGGAAAATGGGCGTCTCACCTACCCCAAAGGGTTGCTGAGATGATACATGAGCTGGTGTGTGCAGAACACTTAGCCCAGTGGCTGGCACATAGTAGGGGCACAATAGACATTGCTGTTTCTTTCTTATTGCGATGGATCCCCACCCCCACCCTCACCTCAGCCCCAACTCCAAACCCTGAGGGGAGGGAGTGAGGGGTGACTGGTGGAGGAAGGGTCTTTCTGTTTTAGCAGATGGGGGTCATAAGATAGTCCCCTCTCTGGGGACTGAAGCTCAGGACCCTGTGGCTGGGGCCGCAGGTGGGAGCAGGGGCCTCTGGAGTGTCCAGCCGCCCTTCCTGTAAGCCCGGGCCCCGGGGGCGAGATTCTGCCCCTGCTGACTGTCTCTTGGCCTTTTCCTCCCCGTTCTCTCTCTTCTCTCCTCCCGGCAAGCCGGAGAATCTGCTGCTGGCCTCCAAGCTCAAGGGGGCCGCGGTGAAGCTGGCGGACTTTGGCCTGGCCATAGAGGTGGAAGGAGAGCAGCAGGCATGGTTCGGTGAGTGGGGCGGGCTGGCCGGGCGTTCGCAAATCCGCCCCTGGGAAGACCCTGCCCAAGCCGCGGTGGCTGGAGATGAACGTGCGGCCGGCCAGGGCTCAGCCAGCGGGCAGCACCCATCCTGTCTCCCTGGGGCCAGGCACAGGGACATGGTTATCGTTAAAATAGTAGCACAGCTTCTTCATGTGGACACACACCTTCGCTGTTCGCTAGGGGCTTCGGTGGGGTTCCCCCAACAGTCTGGGTGCTAGAGATTTTTATCCTGATTTTGTAGATGAGAAAACAGAGGCTAAGAAACTTGGAAAAGGTCAAGGGATTTTTTTTTTTTTTTTTTTGAGACAGAGTCTCACTCTTTTGCCCGGGCTAGAGCGAGTGCCGTGGCGTCAGCCTAGCTCACAGCAACCTCAAACTCCTGGGCTCAAGCGATCCTTCTGCCTCAGCCTCCCGAGTAGCTGGGACTACAGGCATGAGCCACCATGCACAGCTAATTTTTTCTATATATTTTTTGTTGGCCAATTAATTTCTTTCTATTTTTAGTAGAGACGGGGGTCTCGCTCTTGCTCAGGCTGGTCTCGAACTCCTGAGTTCAAACAATGTGCCCGCCTCGGCCTCCCAGAGTGCTAGGATTACAGGCGTGAGCCACCGTGCCTGGCCAGGTCAAGGGATTTTAAAAAGCCAGGTCAGATGATCCAGCACATTTTGGGATTTTGGCATAACTGGGTCCCTTTCAGCTGTCTGGGGCTACTTTTTAATGGGCGATATTGATCAGTTGTTAAGAACCAGAGCTCTGTGTTCACATCCTGACTCTGCTACTTACAAGGTGTGTGACTTGGGGTGTGTCATTTCACCTCTCTGAGCCTTCATTTCCTCATCCATAAAGTGAGGATAATAATAGTATGTTCCTTAAGAGCAGTGGGCGGATTACATGAGCCCAGGAGCGTAAAATGCTCAGCCCAGTGCTTAGCGGACACACTCAGCAACCCTAACTGTTCTGTATTACTTGTTAGAATACTCTGGATGTCCATTATTTCAACTGATCCTCTCAGCAACCCCAGGAGGTATTTAAGATAGGAATCCCTGATCCCTCTTTGACAGCTGGGGAAACAGAGGCCTAGAAGGTAAAGAGACCTACGCGAGGGATTATTTAGGGGCAAAGCAAGAGTAGGACAGGCCTCCTGACTCCCACCACCAGCTCCCACAGGGGCTGGAGAGTGGGCAAGGGTTTAGCTCTCGGCCTGGAGCTGACAGGGCAAGCACAGTTCACCCTGAGGGCCACCAGCTAATGACGGGTAGTGGCTGCTGGCAGGGTTATGCTTCAAAGTCGGGAGTCGGGACCGGTGGGAAGAAGCTCTGTCATCTGTTAGTGCTGTCTGCCCCAGGCTGTGGAGTCGGGAGAGGTGACAGATGTGCCATGTGCTTGCCGACCCCATCTAGAGGCTTTGCTGGCTTGTCAGGGTTTCACGAAGCTATTCCAGGGCAACCTGCGTCCCCCCTTCCAGCAGAATCTTGCTGCAGGGTACTTACATGCCGACCTCTGTGTGTGCGTGTCTGCCTGTCTATGTGTCTGGGAGCAGGGTTCGCAGGGACACCTGGGTACCTCTCCCCGGAAGTGCTGCGGAAGGACCCGTACGGGAAGCCCGTGGACCTGTGGGCCTGTGGTGAGTCCATCCAAAGGCCCTTTTGGGCCCCTGGCCACCCACGCCTCTGGGGCCCCTCTCTTCTTTCCCATCGCTCCCCGCCTCTCTCCTCCCCACAGGGGGTTGAAGACTTTCTGGTTCTCTCTCCAGGGGTCATCCTATATATCCTGCTGGTTGGGTACCCCCCCTTCTGGGATGAGGACCAGCACCGCCTGTACCAGCAGATCAAAGCCGGGGCCTATGATGTGAGTGTCGCTCCTCCCTCCGGCCCCCGCACCCTCTGGCACCCTTCCAATGAAAGCCAATGTCCGGTGAGGTCGGGGGTCTGAGATGGCCTCCCTCCCATCTTCCCAGCACACTCAGGTCCCCTGCCACTCTAGTACTGGGCAGGGGTGAATCCCACGGGAGTGTGAAGACTGACCAGGGCCAGGCAGTGTCTACACTGTGCCTGATGACTGGGGGCTCAAAGAGACGGGATTTATCCCGTGGGGCCCCAGCAGGTAGAAACAGCACCAAAGTGGGGTGAGGAGTAGGGAGGGGCAGGCCCCCAGCCAGGTTTTATGTCTTTCTCTCTTTCATATGTATGAATAATAATAATAGCTCACACTTCTGTAGTACTCTTCTGAATGTTTTACGTATTTTATTACATTTAATCGTCACTTCAGTCTGTGACATAGGTACTGTTACCCCCATTTTACAGATTGGGAACCTGAGGCACGAAGGGCGAAGTAACTGCTCAGATCACATAGTTAAGAAATGGTAGAGCTGGGATTTGAACCCAGGTAGTCTGGCTCTAGCATCCATGCTTCTAACTACCAAGCTATACCGCTCTTCTGCAAGGCTGACGTCTGTTAAGCTATGTGCCATATGCTTTATATTATATTTAACTCTCACAACATCTCTAGGGATGGCTCAAGGGGTCATGTGATTGGCCCAGGTCACACAGCCTGGGAGGCAGAGCCAAAACTTGAACCCAGGCCTTCCAATTCTGCAGTCTGGGCTATAACTAATGGCCTGCTGCTCCCCAGATAAGGCACAGCCTCAGAATGACAGGGAGGTCTCCTCTCCCTCTGGCCATGTTCTGACTTGTCCAGGGTCAGGGGACCCTGCCCCTCCCCTGGCCCAGAAGGGTCCCTTCTTTGAGGAGCCCCAACTCCTCCCGGTTGCAGATGCCCACGTGGATGGGCAGCAGGACCCCTGCCTGCTCCCCTGCCAGTCAGGGGCTGGGGGATCGCAGGGGTGGCCTGGGGCAGGCTGGGCAAACCTGGCCCCTCTGCCCCTTCCAGTTCCCGTCGCCAGAATGGGACACCGTCACCCCGGAAGCCAAGGATCTGATCAACAAGATGCTGACCATCAACCCGTCCAAACGCATCACAGCCGCCGAGGCCCTTAAGCACCCGTGGATCTCGGTGAGCCTTCCCCGCCAGGGCCGCTCCCGGGAGCCCCTCCAGACCTCAGAGTCCAGACCCTCATGGAGACCTGGCCCTGCTCTGGTCCCTGAGGCCCAACGTAGGGCCGAGGGGGCTCAATCCAAGAGACTCTGACCCTGCTGTTTTTCTCAGGGGTAACATGGAAACGAGGGGTGTTCCAGGTTGGCATCAGGACTGGGGCTGCTACTGGCATCGAGCGCCTGGTGCCAGGTTGCTAAGCACCCTGCAACATCCCCTAGAACAAAGACTCATGCTCCCCGAGATGCAGTCACATCTCCGTTAAGACGCCCTGCTGCGGGGGAGCCTTGGGTAGGCCTGCCTTCCACTCACAGCCCTCTCCCCACCTTCCTGCAGCACCGCTCCACCGTGGCGTCCTGCATGCACAGACAGGAGACCGTGGACTGCCTGAAGAAGTTCAACGCCAGGAGAAAACTGAAGGTAACAGGTTGTCACCCTCCATACCCCCAGACATGGCAGTAGCTTGGTCTGGGTCTCCACAGAGGCCAAGAGACTTGCTCATGAGTTCTTTCCTTCATGGATTCAACAAGCGTTTGTTGAATACCTACTGCGTGCTGAACGGCAGGCTGGGCTGGGGGAGTGAGCAATGAGTGGGACCCCAGCCCCACCCTGACTGAGCTCTTGGTCTAGCAGAGAGGACAGACAAGTGCCCGGGATGTGGTGAGTGCCATGGCTGGGCAAGCCCCAAGGCGGTGGCAGTGCACCGCATGGCAACGGCATTCCAGGTCTGGAAGGATCAGGGACGCCTTCCTGCAGCCGGTGGCACTTAAGCTGACCCTGAAGGACAAGCATGCATTAGCCAAGTAGAGTCAGAGCGGGAAGATGTTGCAGGCAGAGTCGGCCACCTGTGCAGAAATCTGGAAGCGCGAGCATGACCCTCTAGGGGGACCACAAGTGGTTTGGAGTGGCTGGGGAGAGCATTTGTGGGTGAGATGTGGCTGAACAGGAGACCACGGGGGAGAGGCCTCCGCTGCCAAGCGCTGGGGAGGAATGGCTGAGACACTCAGACAGTGGTCATGGCCCGGAGGAAGCCACAGTGAGGCCAGGTGGGCCCAGAACTGCAGCCTCTCACAGGTCCTGTGGGCTCTCAGGGCTGTGGCAGTTCCTGGCTTAGCCCTTGCCAGGCACCGAGGGGTTCCCAGCTGGTCAGGACAGAGGAGCCATCGGCACGCTGGGGACAATGAGGGGCAGATGTGGAGGCCCCAGCTCCTTTGGAACCTCCTTACCCACTGCCCCCAGGCCTGGAATGGAGGCTCAGGATGGGGACATGGGTTAAGGGGGTGGTGGTCTGCACGGTGCCAGGAGAACCGAGTGCCACCCCTATCCTGCAGTGGGAACTGTGTCACGGAAGAAGTCTCAACATGTTGGAATCAGGGATTCTTAACATCGTAAACTGTTAGATGCAGAGCGTCCAAGTCAAGTCTGAATCAGACAGCGTCAGAACCGGAAGGCCATTATCCCCCAGCCCAGCCGTTGACAGAAGAAGGTTTTTCCGCACTGAGAATCCTCCAGGGTTCTGAGCCCATAGGCCATGGAGGCACGAGCTAGGCCTCAAGCAAGGTGGAGGTGGAGGGGCTGAGGGATGCAAGGTCTGCTGTCCTTGCCCAGGCAGGGAGCGTCCACCGCCTTTGGAAGCCCCCACCGTTAGGTGTCCTCACGTTCATCAGCTTGGGCCAGGCCTCAGGACCTATTAATATCTGCTCCTAGGATGGCCTTGTCCCCGGAGCTGTGCCAGCTAAAGCCTAGCTCACCCTGACTTCTCCGGGGAGGTGGGGGCTGGGCTCTGGGCTGGGGGTGGGGGTCGAACGGAGGGTGGGCAGAGGTTTGGCCCCTCTCTGAAGGCAGCACCTGCCTCTCCTTCCCCAAACCCTCTCTGTCCCTCCTGTGCTCCCTCCGCTCCCACCGCCCTCCTCTTGTCTCTTGCAGGGAGCCATTCTCACCACTATGCTGGCCACCAGGAACTTCTCTGGTAGGTGGCGGGACTTCAGAGTCCCCAGTACGCCCTGCCCCTGTCTGCTGGGGCATTGTCCTGTTGGCTGTTTGGGGGCCCCCAGGCTAGGGACCCTGGGGAGAGTGGGGGCTGCAGAGGACTCCATGGCTGGGGGGTGTAGCTTACCTGTCGCAAACCTGTACCCAGAAGTGGAAAGCGGTCAAAGGTCAGCAAGCCTAGGGCCCGCCAGGACTGCTTAGAGGTTTAATCTGGCTCCCCTACCTTGCAGCAGTGCTGGGGTCCTGGGCCTGGGCCAGCCAGAGGGATAAGCTTCCAGAATGCTGGGGGTTCAGGTCTAGGCAGGATGGAGCCAGGCCGAGGGAGTGACACTGTTACTGCAGCCGGGGCTAAGCAGCCCTGAGCGTCTGCTCAGGTGGCCTTCGTGACAAGACAGCAGGGAGATATTGCCACCTCTATTTTCTAGAGGAGGAAGCAGGAGCTCGGGGAGGTAAGCTCTGACTGCCCCGGTCACACAGCGAGGAGAGGCAGAGCCTGCGCTCAGCACAGACTTGACCAAGCCCAGAACAAGCGCTTTTCGCCAGGCTGGGTTACGAGGAAGGCCAGGGCAGGAGCCTCCCAGGCCCTGGGCCAAAGCCAGGCTGGTTAAGGCGGGGAGTGCCCAATTACCTGAGGCATGTGGCCTCAAAGAGGGAAGGGGAAGGGATTATCGTCAGGGCTTAGCAAGAAGCTCCTCTTGGCACGTTGGAGAGGGCCGGGGCCGGTGTCCGCCAGAGGCTTCTCTCTGGGTAGCCGGGGTGCTGGCGGGCAGCAGAGCGGATATAGATAGCAGATAGAGCAAAGCTCACCCCAGCGGCCCTCTGCCTGGGGCTGGGGCCAGCCGAGGAAGCTGCTGAGGACATGTGGCCAGCACCACAGCACAGGGCCCTCTCTGAGAAGGGGGCGGCCCCGGCTTCACTGAGTAGGTCCCCCGGCCCGTGTAACCAGCTGGGAAGAATGAGACCCAGGGGCACACGCTAGAACCTCAGACTTGGGCTCTTCCCACCACAGTGAGCTGCCCTCCCACCCTCTCCCCAGACGAGGATCCTGCCATTCCTTACACTGAAAGATGAGCTACCCAGTCAGTCAGAGTCTTTTTTTAACAACTGAAGCACCCTAGAGAACTCTAGTCCAGAGCTCACAACATGGCGGCCCCAGGGTTGGGTCTAATTCCTATGTGTGCTTTCTGCAGCCAAGGGTGTTTGAGAAGCTTAAACATTTTTTTGCAATGGGTTTCTAGCCCTTGAAAAATAAGATTTCATAGAAAAACTCAGAGTTCTGTCATCTCTTGAAACTCAGGCTGTGTGGCCTCACAGAAGCCCACAGCAGGGGCTGGAGCTGAGAGGGCCACCCTCCCTGAGGATCGGGGGCGAGTGCCCCCTCTGCCCATCCTAGTCCAGCCCAGAGCCCGTGGAGGATGGACAGCCCCTCCTCTCAGCTGTGGGATCCAGAAGTGCCCCCTGCCTTGGTTTGTGAGTCGGGAGCTTTAGATGAGAGCCTCGAGGGGGTCACAAGTGCAAATGTAGGGTGGCTGCGAAGGTGGCCGGCCAAGAGCCCCACCCCGCAGGGGCCCTGGGACGCCCCCTCCCAGCTCACCCTCTCAAGGCTACCGGGAGAAGGTCTTATCCTGGCTACCATTTACTGAGCACCTACTGCATACAGGTTAAGGGCTGTGCTAAGCCCTTCATAGATACCCCAGCTTGTTTAAGGCATTTGCTCAAGGTCGGAAGCAGCCGGACACCAGGCTGGGCAGGCCGGGGCATTCAGGCCATTTCCTGGCTAGTGCCCACTTGCAGGGCTCTGGCCAGGAGGTGGGGAGGGAGCGAAAGGGAAATGACAGCGGGGGAGGCCTCCCTGAGAGCTGTTGCTTTTCCCTGCCACCAGGGCCACAGCCAGCGCCAGTGTGGGGCTCCGGTGCCTGAGGTCGGGGAGGCCTGTGCTGCCGGAGGAGAAAGGCAGGGGATGGGTGCTCTGGCAGGGTGGGCCATGGCGGGGGGCCATCTGCTTCTTGTCACCGGCAAAACTCGGCCTGCAGCTGTCTGGAGTGAGTAGGCAGGGCTGACACATGACCTCCGCAGCAGCATGGGGCTAAAATTAGAGAGGGCTAGGGCGGGGAGGGAGCGTCCAGCCCCGGGCCAGGCAGCCGGGCCTCCGGGTTGGCCATCACCGGCACGGGGGTGACTGGGATCCAGAGGGAATCCCCGGGCTGAAATAGCAGCTCCGCTGTCCTGGGACTCACTGGATAACTCCCTCCACCCATGAAGCCAGAGGGTCACGCTCGAGATTGCTGAGAACGGGGTGCCCAGGCCCACCCAGTGGGCCATTGGCAGTCCCTGGGCGGCCAAGGAGGGAGGCCACAGTGGCAGCCTCCCCCCAGGATTGCTGAGCCGGCTCCCATTCCCGCAGTCTGCCCTCGGGCTGCTCGTGGATGCTGCTCTTCCTCGCCCTGTGGGCCCTGGTGCCCTGCCTGGTGTTGCTAACCCTCTACTTTTTCTCCTCCGCAGGGGGGAAGAGTGGAGGAAACAAGAAGAACGATGGTGTGAAGGTAAGCCCCGCAGCCCGGCAGCCCGGCAGGCCGTCTCTGGCAGCGTTGCCACCGACGCGGGCTGGCTTGAGACCCAGACCTTGCTGACGGTGTCCTGGGCAGACGCGGGTCACGTCTGTGGCCAGGCCGTTCCCAGACCCACAAACCTGGGCTTTGGTGCCCACCTACTCGCCATGATTGGTAGGGGTCGTGGGGGAGAGGCAGGCACCCCGGGGTGGGGGCCGGCACAAGGAAAGGGGCAAGCCAGAAGGAGATTTCTGTGATTCTCCAGGGCTGGAGGACTGGTGAGCAAGAGGGTGTGAGGAGGAGACAGACATGGCCATGACTGGTGACCTCCTTCTTGCTGAGGGTGGGTGGGCTGGAACGGGCCCCTGCCCCGCAGCGCACCTTAGTCCAACCCAGAGAGCCCGTGGAGGACATACAGCCGTTCCTCTAGGCTTTGGGATCCAGCGGTGCCCCCTTCCCCACTAAGAATCCCCTCCTCCCCCACGGGCCCGCCCCCGTCCCACCCCCTACCTGCCCGAGCTACTTCCCTCCAGGCCCGGCGGCCCCTCCTTCCCGTCTCTTCTCTCTTCTCCCTCTGCTCTCTGGGGCCTGGCCCCTGCTCTCTGCAGCTCCCTCCTCCCCTGCCTCTCCATCTTCTTGTCTCTTGAGACCCTGCCTTTTCTGGGCTCAGAGCCTGGCCTGGCCAGGGCCCCCAGGCTGGGCTGTGCCCAGGACGTTGGAAGGTGTGAGATGCTGTGTGGATACAGCCTCCCGGGTGTGCTGGCGGCTTCGTGGCTTGGTTCATAGCGGCATGTATGGTCTCAGGCCACTGGCTTTGGTCTGTCAAGGGGTTGCATGGGAGGGGTCCGGGCCGGATGGCCAATGACAGGATTGGGCCTCCCCTGTGCCCTCAGCCTGGTCCCAGCTTGAGCGGCCCCCTAGGTACAAGGGGTGGGCTGTGGACTTGAACATTTCTACGATTTCAGCTTATAAACAAAAAAGCAGCAATACTCTATCTAATCCTTCTCCCTTCTCATCTTGGGTGCTTGAGGAATACATAATTATTTGGTTATTAGTCAAGGACAGTGGTTTGCAGACTGAACTCTTTGGAACCCAAAGCTTCTGGGGAGGCACTTCCTGCAGCAGATGGGGTGGGGTTCCGGGCTTCTCACGTCTACTTCAACTTGAATAGCTCCGCGTAACAGCCATCAGGGCGGTTAAGAGAGACTGGGTGGGCTCCCAGCAGCTAGACCTTGGCTGGTTCTTGAGATTCCCTGAGCTTGTGTTTCCTCCTTCATGCAATGAGGTCAAAGGAGGTCCCACCTCCTAGGGCTGTTTGTGCGGATTAACTAACATAATTGCATGGGTAGCTTAGCCTGGTGCTGGCCTGTGATACACGCTCACGAGATGCTAGTCAGTGTTATCTTTTCTCTGTTTTGTATGTTATCAGGCTTTTGGGTACGATTTCTCTTAAAAACAAAGTTTGCTCAAGAAAATATTTGAAAACGCCAAGCCAATTTATAAAGTTAAGAGACCCATCCCAAACCCTGTAATGCGATCTGGCGCTGAGTTCCAGCTTGCCTGCTGCTGTGGGTGAGCCCTGCGCCTGCCCCCACAATGCGAAGGGTAATGGAGGTTTGTGCAATGTGGGGGCTGCCGGGCTTGGAGCAGCTGGGGCCTTCTCTGTCCCCCAAGTGGAGACACTGAGCTGGTGGGGAGTGGACTCCACGGCCCTGATTCGGGGGATGTTGGGGCAGAGGCTACAGGCACTGGTGGGCTGTGGCCCAGGTGGGTGGAAGAGGAGGGGACAGAGAGAGAGGCTGCCCCGGTGCTTGGCTCTGGGGTGTGGCCCTGGCAGAGGCTGATGCAGAGCCACCGGGTGTCGGGTCAGGAGGGGCCTCCCTCGGGCTGGGTCTTGGGAAGAAACTCGGGTCGGGCTCCTGTCGGGCAGGGCCAAGAGGCAGAAGCCGTCAGAGGCAAGGACAGCTCGTAGCTTGGTGGGGCTCTGCTGTCCACGGCAGACTTTCCAGCGGGCACAGCCGCACACAGCGCCACTGCCTCCTGCTGTACAGGACAGACCCGGGGGACTTCTCAGGGTGGCCTGGGTGTGGATGAAGAGAAACTCGAAGGCCAATTTGGACCATACTCGGCCTCCTTCCCTCACTTAGGATGGAGGAGGGAGGAAGTCCATCCTGGTCCAGGATCCAGGGAGCCCAGCTTGCCACATGTTGCTCCCGGAAGGAGTGGGGAGAGCAGCAGGGGTGGGGGGCCAGTCGTGTTTCCAGTACGAGTGAAACTGGACCCCGAGTCAAGAAGCCATGGGTTTGAGTCGGCCCTGCAGTTCCCTCCCTGGGGGACCCAGGCCGTCGGTCTGTCACATGTACAAGGGGAGCACAGCGGCTGTTTGCGGGCGCTGGTGAGAGCAGCCGCACCTGATGCTCCTTTAGCCGACACACCTTCGGCCAAAGCGGGAAACACACGTTCTTCCTACGCCTCGGTCTCTGGGGCAAACCGCGTTCACCTGGGCTTACCTGAAGAGGCCTGGCTGTCTCCAGCGCTGCAGGAAACGCTGGCCCGGTCGGAGTAGTCACAGAGACGTGACATGTGGGCTTCCAAGGGCTTTTCAAGGCCAATTTTGACCACTCAATTTCTGTCATCCTTACTAACCTTACACCATGCTTCTGCACGTGGTTCTGAGAGAGGCGACTCTACTTTTGGCGAAAGTCCCTTTTAAATCAAACTCTGACGTGCAGGTCAGTGCGGGATTGTTAGTATTGTCATCTTTTGTGAATCAGGGAAATTGATCCTTTCCACCACCAAGAAGCACCGTCCCCTTCCGGCCAGCCCGAGGCCCTGACTTCCGTGAGGAGGAGCTGGCGGCTCCCACCCCTCAGCCCCACTCACTGCCCCTGTTGGTGTCCCATCCGTGCCGTCGTGACCTCTCTCCCCCATGTCCCATCCTGTCACTGTGCGTCCGAATCCGATGCAGTCTCTGCTCTGTGTTCCCTCCTCGTGTCCCGCCTGGAACCTCCTGGCCCCTGCGCGGCAACTCAGGTTTCTGCTGACAGCTGAGCTCTGTGGGCCCGTCCTTCCCCACGCTTGCTGTGCCTGGTCTGGCTGCAGCCAGGGGGTGAGGCCAACGCCGGGAGGAGAGGGGAGGGGAGGAGAGGAGGAGAGGAAGGAGCGAGGAACGAAGGGAGGACAGGGGAGAGGAGGAGAGGAGAGGCTGGCTGCAGGCTGCTGGCTGGGGGAGTCGCACCGTCCAGCCCAGCTGGGGAAGATGCCGGCGTGTGAGCATCTGTGCTCCTGAGAGCACGTGGGCATTGGGATGTGCAGTGACCCACCCCGCCACATCTGCGGAGGCCCTGCATGGAGGGCACAGGGTCTTAGGTTCCTGGTGTGCAGAGGCTCACTGGATCTGTGAGTCAGAAAGCCCAGAATTAGACCCGAGACTCTCAGGAAATAGCCAGTGCCTCCCCATGGCGAAGGCCTACCCAGAGGGCATTGCCAGCCCCTCCTTTGCTCCCCCTACGGTGCAGCAGGGAGAGAGGCCTCTGGCCTCTCAGATGTTAGGGCGCCCAGGATAGGCTGAGTCTTTGAAGAGGGGTCAGGCCGTGAGCGCCTGGAACCCTGGAGAGAAGAAGAGGAAGGAGTCCTGCATGCAGGCCTGGGTTCCAGCCACGGCTCTGCTGCTGGCTTGCTGAGAGGCCTTGGGCAGGCTGCTGCCCCTCTCTGGGCCTCAGTTTCCCATCTGTGAGATGCAAGTGTCAGTCTCAACTTGCGATCTGTGAATGTGAGTCTTGAAGACTCCTGGCTCAGAGACTGAGGGAAGAAGAAGGAAATCTACGTTTGTCCCTGCCCTCCGTCCCTTGGTTGCGCGGCCAACGCAGGGGATGCTACACATCCCCCAGATGCTAGTACAGGCTGAATGGCAGGGCCGAAAGACTCAAGTTCAGACTCAGCTTCATTTCTGGCTGTGCCTCAGTTTCCCCGTCAGCATAAAGGAGCTGAATAGGAGCTGAATAGGCCAGTCATGGGAGGTGTGAATGCGAGCAGGGTTTCAAAGGCCACTCAAAGGACTGGCTCCCACACGTGGCCCTGCTTGGGAGTTGCCTGGGGCTATTGTTGGAAATGGAGATGCCCGGATGCCCAGGCCCACCCCACACCTAGTTATCCAACTCTAAAGAGGGGACCTGCTTCTGCATTTTTTATTTTACTTTTTTTTTGGAGACAG
>RJWJ010039475.1:0-14442 GCA_004363605.1 Indri indri | reverse complement strand
AAAAAAAAAAAAAAAAAGAAGCTGAGCAGCATCAAGGTGTGGTATGAAAAGTGTCCTGGGCTTGGAGGGTCAGAGGACCACTATTTAAGACCTCACTCCAATGTTGCTTGTGTGACAGTGGGAAAAACATTGAAATTTCCAGGCTTCCCTGCCCTAATTTGTTAAATATAAGAACTAATGGGAGATGTTTCTACCTTGTTTTAAAAATTGATGGTTTGAGATATGGGAAAGCAGTTTCTAAAAATGTAGTACAAATTTATGATCAAGAAAGGCAATTTCATAGAAACATCTTTTGGGTATAAGAGACATCAAACAAGAGAAAGCATAGAGAAATGGTTTATAAATTCCTATTCCTAGTAGCATGGTGCCTGCTATGTACTAAGGGCTTAATATATACTTCCTGAGCTTAGCTCCTGAATGGCTGAATTGATCAGAGGAAATCAAAAACTCTCTCCTCCAGCTGCTAGGGAAGATATTGCACCCAACTTCTTGTGACCTTTTGTTCATTTAGTTGTTTGAGGTGTACATATTTATGTGTTGTAAAAATGCACATATGTGACTGTGTATGTGTGTGCAAAAGAATATATTTAGGGGTTGTAGTGAACTGTCTTCACATTCGTTTGGTTCTGTTAAGTATCTGTTCCTCTTTGCTGGCAAATGTTTGCAGCATGCAGCACAACTGGGTTCTAGAATAGTACCATATATTCTGCATGAATATTTATATTTCAACAGGTATTATAGACATAAGCTAAGGGGATAAAGCTTAAGCCTGGTGATGCTATGCACTAGCCAGAGAGAGGATTTATTTGAGGAAGGTGGGTTTACTTAGCACCATCAAACCACATATCCATAGACAGTTATCTATCTACCTAACAAAAAAAACCTTTAACTTGGATAGATGGGTAGACATGTACGGCCTTGCTGGGACATAATCAATACCACCTACAAATATTAATCTTGTAAGTAATCACAATGAAAATACTAGTAAATTTTATAGAAAATCTTTTTTTTTCTAGCCTTAACATTTCATTCAATGCCACTTTAAAATGTTTTTATAATAAAACGTTATTAAAAAGAAATGTTCAGAACTTCTGCTTCCATGAAGATAGAAAAGATGATTTTTCCCTATTGCTCTAAGTACATCTAATAACCTTGAACATTATGTATAAAACAAACACAAAAAGCCTGAAAAGGTGAAGAGAAGAAAGGAAACTGTCTAGGCTCCTTAGAACCCAAGTAACAATAAGATGATGAGCTCCTTGGGTCTTCTTTTTGCCTTATATATACACCAGAATTGGAGCTCGAGAAACCAGAACCCTATTAATGGTAACAGGAACAAACAAACAAACAAAACCCTAACAAAGGCCTGCTCTCTAGAAAACTCTAGACAATAACCATTCTACTCCAGCCAAATAGTAGAGAAAAAAATTATGGCCCCACAACCACCCATGTCAGCAAAGACCAAGTGGGTAGCCTAGAGCTCCACCCATGCTTAGCTGTAACAAAGTGTTCTCCCCACCCCCATCCCCACCTTTGGATGGTATCAGAGAAGGTTGGGTAGGAAGCTAGGTGAGAAGTAATGAAGCCACCCACTCTACCCACAGTGTCAGTGGAGACCCCATGTGACACTTGGACTTCCACCTGCCCCCTGCAATAATGAAATTTCACTCCCTCCCCACATGGAACTGATGTTAGAGGATACCTAGTGGAGAGTCTGGATTTTTACTAGTGTCCAGTGGCAACGAGGTCATACAATCCCTGTGGTGACATTGCAGGGCATGTGGGGAGCAGTAATAAGTTACTCTTGTACCTCTTAACAGGGTGGTATTAGGGGAGGCATGCTGGGGAGCTGGGACTTCTACTCCTTCTCAGCAGCACTGTGGAGGATCTGCCTTCCTCAGGTACCCACAGGGGCCCAGTGAGGGACCTGGACTTTACCTCCAGCAGGCAGTAATGAGTTAATATCCCCCTTTTCTGCTGTGAGAGTGAAATCATAGAAAGCCAGCAAAAGTAGAGAGTTGAAATAAAATCTGGACTTTTTAAACAAAGTACCCCAAATGTCCACATTCTAGTCAAAAAATGATTCATCATACCAAGAACCAGGAAAATCTTACTTGAATAAACAAAGACAATGAATGCTAACACAGATATTACAGAGATGTTAAAATCTGAGAAGTTTTCAGCTATTACTTTTTCAGTTTTTCCCTCTTTTTCCTTCCTGTATTCTGATGACATGGATGTGAGAACTTTTGTTTTTATCCATACAGGTTCCCAAGTCCGTCTCTTTTTTTCAGTCTGTTCCCATTAGTTAAGTTTTATTCTTCTTTCTTTCAGTGTACTGATTGTTTTCTCTGTCCCTTTCATTCAGCTGAAAAATATTTTAAAGCAGCTATTATAAAAAATGCTTTAATTACAAGCTTGAGACAAATGAAAAAGTTGTCTCTGCAAAGAAATAGAAGCTATAAATAAACCCACATTTAGAACAGAAAAAATGTAACTGAGATTTAAAAAAAAAAAAAACCTTAATGTGTGGACTTAACAGCTGAATGGAAGAAAAAGAGGAAAGAATCAGTAAACTGAAAGAAAGAATAGTAGAAATTATCCAACATAAATAATAGAGAGAAAATAGACTAAAAAATGAACACTCAGTATCTACATGACTATAACAAAAGATTTAACATTTATATCACAGTAATACTGTAACCAATAAGATATAATCCACATTTATAGAGCACTCCATCCAACAACACAACACACATTCTCTTCAAGCACCCATGGTACATATGCCAAGTTAGATCATATTCTGCATCATAAACCAAACAACAAATTTATAAAAATTAAAATTATCCAGAGCATGTTCTCTGACAACAGTGAAGTCAAATTAGAAATTATTAACATAAAAAGGCCAGGAAAGTCTCTAAACTCAAAAACTAGACAACCTATTTCTAAATAACCCTTGAATCAATAAAAAACTGTAAGGAAAATTAAAAAGTATATTAATTGAATGAAAATGAAAATAAACATATCAAAATTTACAGAATGCAGCTACAGCAGTGCTGGGAGGAAAATTTATAGCACTAAAATATTTACATTGGAACATAGGACATATTTCAAATTAATAATCTGAACTTCCACCTCAAGAAATTAAAATAATAGCAAAATAAACTCAAAGAAAGCACAAGGAAGGAAATAATAAAGATAACAGCAGAAATTAGTAAAAATTAAAAACAGAAAGCAATAGAGAAAAATGAAAGAAACAGCTGATTCTTAGGAAAGATCAAGATAATTGACAAACCTCTAGCAAGACTGACACAGAATAAAAAGAGAGGAAACACAATTTACCAATACAAAAAATGAAACAGATGTTATCACCACAGATCCTGAAGTCATTAAATAGACAATAAGTGGATATATGAAATCATTCCACATGCAAACATTTGACAACTTATATAAAATAGACCAATTTCTCAAAAACACAAACTATCACAGCTCACCTGATAAGAAATAGATAATTTTAATAGCCTCCAAAATATTTTAAAATTGAATTTGTAATTTAAATTTCCCCCAAAAGAAATCTCCAGTTCCAAATTGTTTCACTGGAGAATTCTACCAAATATTGAAGAATTGATTACCAATTTAATGAAACCTTTCCAGAAAACATGCTAGGAGGAAATACTTTCCAATTCATTTTATAAAGCTAATATTATTCTGAAATAAAAACCCCAAAAGACAGTACAGGAAAAAGAAAACTATAGAGAAATATCTCTCATAAATAAAGGCATAAAAATATTTGACAAAACAATAACAAATATAATTCCCTACTATATAAAAAGAATTATACTCTATGACCAAATTAGATTTATTGCATGGATGCAAGTCTGGTTCTATATTGAAAAATTAGTCAATGTAACCCACCGTATTGACATGGTAAAGAAGAAAAGTGATATGATCATATTAAATTGATGCAAAAAGTTGACAGAATTCAGCAATATTTCATTATAAAAATACTTACAAAGATAGGAATATAGGAGAACTTTCTCAACACTATTAAAACATTTACAAAATAACTACAGTTAGTAGTGGTTGACTGAATGCTTTCCCTATAACAAGGTATGGATGTTAGCTCTTATCATTCTTACTCAACACAAGGCTGAAATTCTTTCTAGCTTTTTCAATTTAGGCAAGAAAAGCAAATAAAAGGCATACACGTAAGAAAGGAAGAAATAAAACTGTCATTATTTGCAGATGACATGATTCTCCACATAAAAAATCTCGAGGAATCTATTAAGAAAACCCTCCTAGAATTCATAAGTAAGTTCAGAAAGATCACAGGATACAAGGTAAACATATAAAAATTAATTTTATTCCTATATATTAGCAATGAACACACAGGTAGCAAGATTAAAAGTATAATACCTTACAATTATTTAAAAAATTAAATTGTTGTACATATAACAAATATGTGCAGGACTTGCATGCTGAAGACTATAAAATACTGATAGAAATCAAAGAAGATCTAAACAAATGAAGAGGCATGCTATGTCCATGGATTAGAAGACTCAATATAATAAAAATATCAATTCTCCAAAATTGATATACATACTTGAAATTCCTGTCAAAATCACAGCAATATTTTTGTCAATATAAACAAGATTATTTTAATAATAATATAGCAAGGCAAGGTAATGGAATATCTAAAACAATTTTGAAAAAGAAAAATGTAGTGAGGAGTCACTGTACCCAAGTTCAAGACTTACATAGCTCTAGTAATCAAGACTGCATGTTATTGGTGGAGGGATAAACATGTGGATGAAAAGAAGAAAATAGAGAATGAATCCATAAAGAGACCACACAAATGTGCTCAACTGATTTGTTTTCTTCTGTTTTTATCTTTTTAATTGGCACATATTAATTGTACATATTTATGGAGTACATAATGGTATTGCAGTATATATAATGTATAATGATCATATAAGGTAATTAGCATATCCATCATCTCAAACACTTATCATTTCTTTGTGGTGGCAACATTTGATACCCTCTTTCTAGGTATTGCAACTGTGTGTTATTAATACCTATAGTCATCCTACAGTGTTACAGAATGTTAGAGAACTTATTCCTTCTATCTAGCTGTAATTTTGTATCCTTTAACAAATCTCTCCCTAGCAATCCTTCTTTTTCCCAGCCTCTATTATCCTCTGTTCTACTTTTTACTTCTATGAGATCAACTTTTTTTTTTTTTTTTAGCTTCCACATATGACTGAGAACACATGGTATTTAACTTTCTTTTTGTGGCTTATTTCACTTAACATAATGTTCCTTCAGTTCCATCCATATTGCCATGAATAATGGGATTTCATTCTTTTTTATTGCTGAATAGTATTCTATTGTGATATATACCACATTTTCTTTATCCATTCATTTGTTGTTGGACACCTAGGTTGATCCCATATCTTGGCTGCTGTGAGTAGTGCTTCAATAAACATGGGAGTGCATGATATTCCAATATACTGATTTTTTTTTTCCTTTGGATAAATGCCCAGTAGTGGGATTGCTGGATCATATGGTATTAATAGTTCTACTTGTAGTTTTTTTTTTTTAGGAATCGCTATACTTTTCTCCATAGTAGCTACACTAGTTTACATTCCCACCAACAGTGTATGAGTCCCCTTTTGTATGCATTCTAGCCAGCATTTGTTATTTATTGTATTTTTGATAATAGCCATTCTAACTGGTGTGAGATGATATCTCATTGTGGGTCTCATGTACATTTCCCTGATGATTAGTGATGTTGAACAGTTTTTCATACACTTCTTGTCATTTGGATGTCTTCTTTAGAGAAATGTCTGTTCAGATCATTTGCTCATTTTTAAGTTAGATTTTTTTGGTTTTTTTACTATTGAGATGTTTGAGTTCCTTGTGTATTCTAGGTATCAATCCCCTGTCAGATGAATAGTTTACAAATATTTTCTCTCATTTTTTAGATTGTTTTTTTCACTCTGTTGATTGTTTCCTTTGCTCTGCAGAAGACTTTTAATTTGATATGACCCCATTTGTTTAATTTTGATTTTGTCGCCTGTGTTTTTGAGGTCTTATTCATAAAATCTTTTCCCGGGCCAATGTCTTAAAACATTTCCTCTATGTTGTCTTCTAGTAAATAGTTTTATCAGTTTGGATCTTTGATCCATTTTGAGTTGATTTTTATGTAGGGTAAGTGATAGGGATCTAGTTTCATTCTTCTGCATATGGACATCCAGTTTTGTGGAAAAGCAATTCAAAGGAGGAAAGATAACCTTTTCAGCAAATGATTCTAGAGCAATTGTAAAAAAGAACCTCAACCTAAATTCCATATTATACAAAAATTAATTTAAATGGATTATACATTTAAATGTAAAACAAAACAGTGCTAAGCTTTTAGACGAGAATATAGGAGAGAAGCCTTGGGACCTAGTGTTGGGTGAAAGGTTCCTAGATGTAACACTAAAAGCATGATTCATAAAAGGAAAAGTGGATAAACTGGACTTCGCCAAAATTAAAAACTTTTGCTTCGAGAATGACATTACTAAGGAGACGAGATATAAGATACAGACTGGGAGACAATATTTGCAAACCACTTATCTGACAAAGGACTAGTGTCTAGAATATATAAAGAACTCTCAAAACTCAAAAATAAACAAACAAGCAACCTGATTAGCAAATGGGCAAAAGACATGGACAGATATTTCACCAAAGAGGATAAATGGATGAAAAATAAGGACATGAAAATATGTTCAACATCATTAGCCATTAGGGAAATGGAAATTAAAGTCACAATGAGCTATTACTACACACCT
Organism: Indri indri; assembly: GCA_004363605.1. Taxonomy (NCBI): domain Eukaryota; kingdom Metazoa; phylum Chordata; class Mammalia; order Primates; family Indriidae; genus Indri; species Indri indri. The sequence goes on along the minus strand of RJWJ010039475.1, from coordinate 7,609 downwards.
ATCATAATGGAGCAAATAAAAAATAGTGACAAACCCAAATGCTGCTGAGAATGTGGAAAAACTGGATCTCTCCTGTGTTGCTGGTTGGTATGTAAAATGGTGCAGTCACTCTCAAAAACAAGTTGGCCATTTCTTCATAAACTAAACATGCAACTACCGTATAATCCAGAAATTCCACTCCAGGGAATTTATCTCAGAGAAATGAAAAACTTATTTTCACAAAAACCTGTACTTGAATGTTCCAAGAAGTTTTATTTATAATAGCCATAATTGGAAACAACCCAGACGTCTTTCAATAAACTGTGTTATATAGATGTATTTATTCATCATCTATATAGTGTCAGGACTCTTTGAAATGCTTAAAATACATTTGTGACTTAAGTCTTGGAAGGTAAATATTATCCTAATTTTTCAGATTAGAAACTTGAGTTTATAGAGTTCAAATGGCTTACTCAAGGTCATTCAGGGCAAAGGCTAGAATTTTCAGCCTGAGTTTATGATATTCCAAAGCCCATTTAGTTTCCACTGGCAGGAGACTGACATCAAAATTAGATGAGGAATTATGCATGTTTGTTATTCTTTGTAATCTGGAAGGATGTAATTAATGGTGTTATATCCTGTCTAAGGACTGCTTCTGTCAGCAAACCTTCAGCACACCGTGATTGCCTAAGAACAGACTTTATTTTTCAGTAGTTTACATCCATTGCCTTTACTGAGACATCTGCAAAGTCATATCATGGCATTTGATCAGTCTTAGTTTTCCAAGAAAGAGAACAGGCTCAGACAAACTCCCCTCACTTCAAGTAACAGAAGTAATACTTGTTCCATGTTGTAATTAGGTTTCCAACCTATTCTACGGAGTCTAAAATAGTTGCTCCCAGAGCTGACTGAAATGGCGTTGTTTTGCAATGTGTACCCCTGCCTTCAGAGTCAACTAAAACGCAACCATTGATGTCCAAAATTATCAAACAGGAGTGGCTGAAAAAGTTGAAGCGTCATCACATTTTGGAGCCAGAAGAAATTATTCAATTAGAATAATTGCCTCATTTCAGAGAGAGGCAGAGTGACTTGTCCAAGTCACACATATGTGGCTAAAATTAAAACATGAGTCTTCTCCTAAGATTCAGATCTGGGTGTTACTAACACTACTTTCTATGCTCCATACTTTGAGCTCCAATTGCTATTTGTTCCAAGCTTTACAAGAGAAATTTCTGCTTTGTGAATTTACCATGAACAAAATATCTAGGTATTTATTTTAAAATTCGAACTCCAAGTTCCTTAAACCTAGAAGGAATGGCAGCTGAAAAGTAAGATGGAGGTACCTAAAATCTTATGATTAGAGGATTCTAGAAATTGCAAACATGGTGTAGCTGGAAAAAACAAAACAAAACAAAACAAAAAAACCAAGAATTAGAGCTAGCAATCATGGGTTAGATGACTTCCTATGTTACCTAAGTAGCTCTGTGTTCTTAGTCATGCCCCATAAGTTTGATTCCTTCAACAAATTCTTTTTTTTTTGTTGCTTACTTTATACCTCATGTCTTGCATGGCTCTGGAGATTTAGTAGTGATCAAAGTAATAATAATTCTGCCTTTACTTAACTCACAATATTGATGCATGAGAGAAATGAAATAGATGTAAAAGCTCCTTGTAAAGTGTACAATGCTGTAAAAATTAGACATAACTTGACACCATTTTCAATTGTAAGTGTATGTAGTATCATAAATGGAGCTTTGAAGATATTAAAAACTCCTGAGCATAAACAGAAAATACATTTATATTGTGAGATTGTGATTCCTAGAAATTGAAATTGGACAGAATGCTTAATAGTAAGTACTTGCTATTTGCCAATCACTTGCTTATCATTTCTATTCCCACCCAGATGTAAATGCAGGAAACTTTTCTATTTTTTACTACTATTATTGCAGCTCTTAGAATAGTACAGGACACCCAATATACACCAAAGATTTGATGAACAAATAATTAATTAATGCCTTTTTTATATGTATGCTAATCTTAGGATAAATGATTAGAAATAGAATTACTGGACATAAGGTTACATATAAAAAGTCTTGATAGATATTGCTAAATACCTTTTCCAGTTGGTTATACCAATTTACCTTTTTATTATTTAATGAATTAAAAAGGATATTGAGTGCCTGTGTATTTTAACCTCTTTTGTATCTGGCTACCTATTTTTCTTTTGAGAGTAACATTCCCTTCTTCTGGGAATTATGATTTGCCTCATCCTTCTGCTTGCAGCAGTCAAGTTAATATGAACCCATCTTCTGATGCAGTGGATGGGTCAGGAGTGAGTCCAGGCTCAATCTGGGCCAATGACAGAACCCCATCTCTCAGGTCATCAATCATTGGTCCAGGGGTGTTGACTGGATTTAATCAGGGCTAGCGAGTGCCTTCCTTAAGATTTTTGGACCTGGGAAACTTGAGACTTGAATCAGTCATTTTCTGATGGTTGAAGGAATAAGACATAAAACTCAGAATTTGTTGATTGCCATTTTCTACCAAATGGAGAAAGCTAGTCAGCACCAAGAGAGAAAAGTGTGAAGCCAATATGTAGAGAAAAGCCCATGGGATAAGTCCAAAGACCATTTGAATGCCTGGTTCACAGTGTTCCTGCAGCTGAACTACATGAGCAATGTTGAGATTCATGAAATTTCCCAATCTCTAAAATGACAATAGGAAATAGTAATAATTTCATTCTTTTTTTTTTTTTGGCTTAAGTCAGTTCAGGTTGGCTTTACCCCATTTTTGGAACCATGAGTCGTAATAGTGAAGCTTACAGTACCAGCAGTCACCTTGACTCAATGTTCTCTCCAGCAATATATGAAAGTACCCATTTTCCCATATATTTGCCTATAAGAGATGGTATCAACATTTAAACTGTTTTGTTCATAGGGTGAGTGAAAATAATGGAATCACTTATTTGTTTTAATTTGTGTTCCTTAAGAACCAGCTAAGCTGAGAATGTTTTCAGATATTTATTGGCTATTTATAATTCTTCTGTGAATTGCTGATGTATACTAGTCATTTTTCTGTGGGGTTGTATTTTCCTTATTTATTTACAGAAACTCTTTAAATCAAATGGCTATTAATCTTTTTTAGGTCTATTCATTGGAACTAGTTTTTCCTGGTCTATTTTATGCTTTTTAAGAATTTTGTTTACGCTATATTTTACCATGTAGAGGTTAATTATCTTTATATATTCGAATCTGGTATACTTTTTCTTTATGATTTTTGAAATTTTGCTCATTTAGAAGGATTTGTTATGCCTCCAAATTATTTTTATAAATCTAAATTTTATTTTTACACCTTAGTTTATTTTCTACATTTTATTTTGTGTTACTCTGATCACTGTACTTTGTCCTTTGAATATATAATTTAATGCATACTTTGCAAGATAAGTATTGTTATCTCAATTTTCCAGATTATGAGGAAAATGAGGTTCAGAAAGTTGCCCTGGTCACACACTTAATCAGTCCTAAGATTCTGACACCAAAACTAACAATCTTCCAACCTTTCAATGCCATCTCTGCAAAATATTGATAAGAAGCAGGGTAATTTTTAATTACTAGAATTTACCTTCCTTATCCTTGAATTTATTCCCAAAGTGATTTGAGTTGGCTAACATTGCGAATTAATATAAAAAAAATAGATACTTATTTTATAAGGGACCTGGGGTCAGTACAAACTGTAGTTTAAATGCACTCTGTATTCAATATGTCCTTGATTAAGGAATGAGTGAATGAATAAGTCAAAGGGCCTGGAAGTGGCAAGGAGCATACTGACTTTGTCTGTACTGGGAGAGCCAAGGTTAAGCCAGAAGCCAAGGTTTGCAATAAGATGAAAAAAACCCTGGCTGTCAAATGTGTGCCTTGTTAAGGCAGAGCTGGCTGTCTGGAGGTCCCAGCTAATCACTGCTCTTCCCATAGTCATTATTTGTGGCACACTCCTCTGAATTCCCAGAGTGCCTTCGCACACCTCTATAGCACTTTTGTCCTTGTCAGTTTCACCCACTAGGCTGTGTCCTCCTAAGCCTCAGCACGGAGCCTTTGTTGGGGGGGCCCTTGTGCCCCCACAGTGCCAGGTACAGAACAGAGATGAGGTCAACACACAGGGCAGAGGGCCAGCTGGGGACGCTGAGCGTGGGAATGTGGTCTGTGATCTCATTTCAAGATGAGAAACTTAGAAAGTTGCCTTATTGATGCTTTTCAAAGCAGTCTGGATATTATCCTTTTAGTGGCTAAAAAGAAGTGCCAGCTTTCTTCGTGGCATTCTTCTATTCAATAAGATAGGCAATTCAAATTCCAAAATAGATATATTTTCTGTGGAACCCAATAAAGCTATTTTCTTTTCGAATGGTAGAAATATGGCCTTTAAATAACACACACACACACACACCCATGTAGACATATACATACATATATGCATACATATTATTCCTGAATTGGTAGTAGTGGTGGAGAGAAGTGGACAGACCCGAGAGCTGTTTCAGAGGTAGAGTTGACAGGTCTGGCTGATGGATTGGATGCAGGAGATGAGGAAAAGAGAAGAATCCAGATAACTCCTAGATTTTTTGGTTTGAGCAATTGAGAGGATGACATTAACTAACACAGAGAAGACCAGGAAAGGAAGATACTGAATTTTGGAGAATCAAGAGTTCTATTTTGGCCATATAAAGTTTGAGATGCCTGTCAGACATCAAATGGAGATGTCAAGATTGCAGTTGGATACATAGGTCTGAAGTTCAGAATGGGGGTTAGGATTAGAAATACAAATGTGAGGATGCTTGGCAAAGTGCTCATACTTAAAGCCTTGAGATTACCTAGAGGGAGAATGCAGCTGGAGAAGAGAAAAAGAATGAGCGCTGAAGTCTAGGGTACTCCAAAACGTAGAGATCAGAGGGCGGAACCCGCAGAGGAGGCTGAGCAGGAATAGCCAATGCATTAGAGGGAAACAAGACAGGTGCGTAGAGTCCTAGAAGCCAAGAGAAGAGAGAGGGGGGAATGAAATGTGAAATCAAGTCAGTGACTCTATGCAGCCTTTTTAGTTTGATCCCCACCACGACCCTCTGGGGTAGGCAGTGACAAGATTATTATTTTTATCTGGAGGAAAAGAGTGGCTTTGAGAGATTAAATGACTATTCCCAAGTAGCCTGGCTATTCAGAGGCCCTTCAAAGTACCCAGTTCCTCATCCCCCTGCTTTTCAAGGGAACCCCGCAGCTGCCCTGTCTTTTTCTGTTGGGTTATATTACATTAGTGTCTTGGAACACGTCACATTCTGTGACTCTACGGACAAGTAATGCTTGGATTTTATATGCTTGCGACCAGTTTTTATGGTTTTCTTCCTTATTTGTTATTAGGATGCCAACTAGTACTTTCTCCCTGCCCTACTGCCCCTTCCTGGAGTGACCCTGGCTTGCCTTCTGTTATTTTAAATTTGTTGAGCACTTTATATTAAATAATTCACACCTGAATTCCAAATGTGTGGCAGATACCTGAATTCTCTGTAGATGATGCTAATCATATATTAGTTTAAAATGTTTATAGCATGCTTGGCCCCATTTAATTGTTAACATTGGGTCATATTAAGTAAAACGAAATGTTAAATGTTAACCTAGGGTTTTGGCATTCTTGTAAAAATGTTTCAGGCTTGGAATGAATAATAGTACTGAATTGTCCCTATTCTTTCATGGCAAATGAACTTGTACCAAAATCATCTCCCTATAGCTAGTCCTGGAAAGTGTTCCAGTGTGGTTTAAGTGCTGACTTTACTCTTTAGAAAGCAATTACTAGAATTTAACAGCCTCATACCCATGGTGGAGAATGTCCTTCCTTTCGGTTTTCTCTGGTTGGTTTAAGGAGCAGCCAGTTACTGAGAAGCAATAAAGAAAAAAAATTAAACAATGAAAATCAGAGTAAGGCACTGAGAAAATAAAAATATACTTGCAAGATAGGGAGGTTGAGTTTACATGTACAATAATTTGGTTGATTTGGCAGTGTATAATGAAATTAAAAAACATTTGTTCTAAGTGTAAACCACAGCCAAAGTTTATAAGTAAACTCAATGGACCAGGGTTGTTTTTTAATGAAAAATTTTAAGATACCAGTTTGGATATTTAGTTCACAAAAATGTAATTCTCCTTATAAACAAAAATGGCACTTATTTATCATTTCTCTTTTTATAAATGACATGATTTTTCTGCCTATTGTAGAAGGGTGTTGGATTATAATATTAAGGGGAAAATGTCTTAAACTTATATAGAATTTGAGGGCTTACTTGATCCTTCTATGGGGAAGTATGTATTCCTTTACAAGAAGAGCAAGAGAGCAAGGAAGGAGATTTACATTTTTGGAACCCTGTTGTATGCCAGGTGCCATATGAGATGTTTCCATGTGTATTACCTTGGTTTTTGATTTAGATATATTATACCATTTTTGCCTTAAGATAAAGGAATAGAGACAGGTTAATCGACCAGCCTCAAATCACACAGCCAGTTCACATCTGGGTTCAGATGTAATCATGGTGGTCTGTGTGATTCTGTCACACACAGGACTTGGGAACTTGGGGAGAAGGAAGCCCTCTTTACTGGAACACACCTCATTCTACCAACACAGGCTTGGTGCTTGTCACTAGCTCAACATCTGCCAAGGAAAGCAATGCCATCTTCAGTGTCCTTGCAAAGCACTTGATTCCACCACATGTCCAGTTGGAAGAAATGTATTCACAGGAGATGTGGTCATCTGAAGGATCTGAGGATCGGGGGATTAGTTTGCTAGGGCTGTGTAACAAAGTACCACAAATTGAGTGACTGAAGCAAGATGAATTTGTTGTCTTACAGTTCTAGAGGATAGAAATTTGAGATCAAGAGTGTGGGCAAAGCTGGTCCCTTCTGAGGCTGTGAAGGAAGGATCTGATCTGGGGCTGTCTTCCTGGCTGTTTTTCCACATCATCTCCCTCTATGCGTGTCTCTATGTCCAAATTTCCTGCTCTTGTAAGGATACCAGTCAGAATTGGTGAGGGCCACCCATATGACCTCATTTTAGCTTGGTCGCTTCTTTCAAGGCCCTGTCTCCACATAAGCTCACATTTGTGGAGGTTCTTGGGGTTAGGACTTGAACATATGAATTTGGAGGGGACACAATTCAGCCCCTAAGCAGACATTTTTAGTTCGTTAACTTATTAATTCATTGGCTGCTTACATCAGACCAGACACTGTGCCAAAAGTTGAAGAGTCAAAGCAGCCAGTTTCTTACTGCTCTATCAGAGAAGGCAGATATTAAATAAGCAACTGCAATAAAATGGCAGAGATGTACAAGTAGCTATCACAGATGAGTAGGAGTTGGCCAGATGAAGAAATGCAGAGGGAAGTGTTTTCAAACCTCTCCCCTGAACAAACCTGAAAGGTAAAGAGTGTGAGACAGCCCCCATGGGGGTGTAGGCACATAACTCAAGGCTGTCCACACCTCCAGACACCCCTCCACTGAGATTTTATGCTCTATTTTTCATAGCATATATGCATTTTATGTCCTATTCTGTAAATATGCATGTTGGTTTAAATATAAAAATAATCTTTCAAATCTCTTTCCA
>RJWJ010039474.1:0-14421 GCA_004363605.1 Indri indri | reverse complement strand
AATCAATAACAGAAAGATATCTGAGAAATCCCCCAGTATTTAAAGATTTAACAACATACATCTAACAGGGGTGAAATAAAAAATCTTAAGAGATATTAAAAATATTTTGAGCTAAATAAAAATAAAGATACCACTTCTCAAAATTTGTGAGACTCAGTGAAAGGAGTGTGTAGAGTGAAGTTTATAGCACGGAATAATCTTTCCCACCTTAGGAAAATAAAAAAAAAAAAAGAGCAAATTAAATCTTAAGAAGAAGAAAAGAAGCCAATCTGAAAAGGGTACATATTATATAACTTCAACTGTATGACATTCCAGAAAAATCAGAATTATGGAGATAGTAAAAAGATTATGGTTTGCTAGGAGTTGAGCGGAGATAATGATGGATAGGCAGAGAACAGAAAATTTGGGGAACCAAGAAACTACTCTGTATGATACTTTAATGATGGATCCATTTCATTACTAATTTGTGCAAACCCACAAAATGTATATCACCAAGAGTGAACATTTACTATGGACTTTGGTTGATAATGATGTGTCAATATTGTTTCATCAATTGTAACAAATGTACCACTTTAGTAGGGGATGTTAATAATGAAGGACGCTATACCTGTTTGTGGGGGGCTAGAGGGTTTATGGGATATCTCTGTACCTCCCTATGAATGTGGATGTGAACCTAAAACTTCCCTAAAAAATAAAATCTATTAAATAATTTTTAAATATCATGTTGTAATAATCATAATCAAGTTACATCTGAACTACACAGTTGTGCAGCAATCAAAACGGGAAATTAACTTTTTTTATTAAAACAATTATTTCTACATGGAAAATTCAACAAACAAAAAATTAATTTATGATGAAATATGGAGTGCTTTATCCATACACTAATGTAATATGGAAACTTTAAGGATGTGAACAATCCAGCCAAAAAAGATTTTGCCCCTCAAGGATGATTTTTAAAAAGATAAAAATAATATATATAAAAAATCTTGTTATTGATCTGTGTAATATTTCCCATATTTACTCAGATTAGCTTTTGTATTTATAAGAAATTTGAGTATATCCTCTTTGATTCAATACTTTGAAAATATACTTTGGAAATGTTATGGATAATATAGTATTACTAGGATTTTTATAGGGATTTTATTTTACTTTTAAAAAATTAATTACTATAAGCATTAAGCATGAAAAAATAGCATTAACTCTAGTGCTGAATTCTTGGAATTAGTCTCAACAAATAATATCTACTAAGAGTTTAAGAAAACAAATTTTAGATTTATATTTTAGTGTTCATTTGGCACATGGTAGTTAAAAGTTCCGGATTAGACCATTTGAGATCAGAATTCATCTCTGATATTTATTAGCAGTGTAGCCATGGACACTTTATTTCGATGGGTATGTTGCTGTATATCAATAGGTATATTTTGAGGATTGAATGAGATAAAGTACTTATAATAGAAAACCGCTTGGCAATCATCAGGATTTAAGACATATTTGTTGTTATTGCTTTTTACAGTCTTTTTAAATAGTAGTACAATCTTTCTTAAAACTCACATCACTTTCAGAAAACATTTCAAAATAAATTGGTCAAATTCAAATAAGAAGAGAGAATAAAACTAATGGACAATAATGCCAGAAATTGTGATGGAAACTGTATATATATACTGTATCCCATTTAGTTTTCCGAATACTTCTGAAATGAGCTTTTCTTGTTTTCTAATTTCAATAATATACTTAGGCTTACTATGTTTAAATAAATTAGACAGGGTCACATAGCTAGTGTACCTTGTTGATGAAATTTCAGAACCAGGGATGAGAGGAAGGAATGGCATGATGAATAAGAAATGACAGATGGATGAATAGGATAAGGATGAAAAATGCAAAATAAAACCTTTTTCTTTGGCAACATATAGTAGATACTCAGTACCCAGTAATTTTTATTTGTTTTTCTTAACATTCTGATCCATCTTTTGCCAGTTTTCTTAACTATTTCTTTGCTTATTCAACTGCCATGCAATTTACTTCATTTTTTTTCACTACCTGCAGAAAAATGCACATATTCACTTAATAAGCTACTATGTAAGGTTGATGTAGACACTATAATGGAGTAATAAACATAATGAAATAATGTTATCTAGTGGCTCATATTATCACATTGGTATTTTGGAGAATATGAGGTTGTGAATATAACGATGTCTCATTGTTATGTGGATAACACTTACGTGTGGTTGTAGATGATGATCATGATCACGATGAAACCTTCTGCCACTGGGGAGTAGTGGATGTGGAATTTATATGAATATGTTCCAGACATAACTCTGTATAGAGCTTGAAAAATTACTTAACTTAATTCTAACACCAGCATAATTTGAGACTGATTTAAGTACTTCGTCTTGAAGAAAAAATAAAATGTTCTTTTATTTGTAAGACATAGAAGATTATGGTTCAAATAAAATGGATGTAAAGTAGAAAATCAATAATACTCCTGGGGCCAAGGAAATGTTTAATATCCTTGCACAGTAAGTATAATGGAATTGAACAATAGAGGGATCTATTTGCCTACTAGTCTCTAATAATAACAATAATAATTTTAATAGCTAAATTTTATTGATTATTTCTCATGTTAGGTACTATAATTATTTTACATGTATTATCTCACTAATAACTTTTTCAATTTTACCTATGAGTAAAATGAGGCTTAGAAAAGTTGGCATTTGCATTATCTCAAATAGCTACTAAACGACTGAGTAAATTAACCACGCCACAAGATTGCTCCCACCTGAGAAAGGCATTACAGTGATAAGGAAAGTAGTCTGTACAGAGAAGTGGATAAACTAGAATATACAGGTAGATAGAGAGAGAAAGAGTCTTAAGAAATAGTGATCTAGATACTTAATTAATAAGACAAATTAGTAGTAGTCAGTAGTATTTCAAATTAAGTGAAAAACTAGTATAACATGCATAACAGTGTCACACTGAAATGCCCATATTCTAATCCTAAATACATGTGAATACATTATTTGCATACCAAAAGAACCTTGTGAATCTGATTAAGTTAAACTTTTTGAGATGAGAAGATTATACTAGATTAGACAGGTGGGCACAGTGTAATCATAAGGGCCCTTATACTGGAAGAGGGAGGAAGGAGTGTCAGAGTCAGAGGGAGGTTTGAACAACTTGCACTACTAGCTTGAGGAAGGGGCCATGGGTGTGGGTACTGGGGCCATTAATCAAGGAACACAGGTGGTCTCTAGACCACCTTTTGTATTAAATAGCATTTTAAAATTTGTCTTCGAACTAAAAGGAAAAAAAAACATATTTTTTACTTAGATTTCTCATATCACAGTAGAAAATTTTATATGTATTAGAATGAAACCAAGGAGTAGATATTAGGGAGGTCTTAATTTTTTTAAGAGTGGGATAAAAAATGGTTCCACAGCTTAGAGATCTGTTGGTGTATAGACTGATGACTTTCATATACTCATGAATTGAGTTATTCTCTAGTGAAATCCAAAGGGAAAACATTTTGAACCATAATCAATAGATTATTTTATTTGCATGTTTCTGAAGTTAAATACATTTAGAAATATGTCACAGAAGTATATTATTTTATTTGTAGAAATTTATAGGGTACGCATGCAACTTTGTTACACATACTGCTTTCGCAGTAGTCAAGTCAGGGGTTTTAGGGGATCCATCACCCGGATAACACACATTGTACCCATTAACTAATTTCTCATCATCCTCCCTCCTTGTACCACGTCACCATTCCTAGTTTCCATTATCTATCATTCCACTCCCTCCATCCATGTAAACACATTTGTTAGCACCAATATGAGTAAGGGCATGTGATATCTGTCTTTTTGTACCTGGCTCTCTTCACTTAAAATAATGACTTCCAGTTCCATTCATGTCGTTACAGATGACATGATTTCATTCTTTTTATGGCTGAATAGCAGTGTGTCATGTATATATACCACATTTTCTTTACTCATTCGTCTATTGGTGGGCACTTAGGTTGATTGCTTATCTTTGCTATTGTGAATAGTGCTATAATAAACATGTGAGTACTGGTGTCTTTTTGATGTATCTCTTTATTTTCCTATGGGTAGATACTCAGTAGTGGGATTACTGAATCAAATGGTAGTTCTATTTTCAGTTCTTTGAGAAATCTTCATATCATACTATTCTCCACAGAGGCTGTGCTAATTTATATTCCCACCAACAGTGTATAAGAGTTTCCTTTTTTCCTCATCCTCTCCAACTGTTAGATTTTTTGTTGATTTAGTATAATACCCATCCTGACTGGGGTAAGACGATATCTCATTGTACTTTTGAGGATGATAATATAAATGGCCAAAATCTTTTTTTCTTAGCAGAATCAATAGCAAAAATAAGAAATACAGGGGTTTGAATTTCAGCAGTTAAATAACTAATACTATTATGAGTAGATAAGTTGCTACAGGGTGTAGCAGAGGGGAACAAGGCTTCAGGAAAAAGATCAGTTATAAGCTTTTAGGAAAAACACATGTAATGATAATTCTTGCACTAAGATGGTACATGAAAGAAAAGAACATTCTGAAATGTATGTGATATGAGAAAGAAGAGCTAGCCCCTCAAGGGAGGAAGAAATGAATGTGGGATTTGAGGAAGAATTGAAATTGAAGACTATGACAAAATGTGTGATTATATGATTGAGAAGATTGTGTTAACAATAATAATAATAGGGATGTCATTGAACATTTCAATAGTGTCACATTCACTTAATTAAGCCTGATTTATTTTACTTGACCCTTGTGCAGCCTTGCTTATCTTAGTGAAGCTTTTCACTTTGTTGGTTTACATTTTGAGTAAGACTTTTATGTCTCTGAAAAGCTTTTTCTTTGATGTTTGCTTTACTTTTTTACTTTAAACATATTACATTAAACATGCATTACATAGATCAATTGTTATGTATGTATATGAAATACACATTACACAAATGTAAACATATACACAAATCAGCAGTAGTATAATTGATTTCCATGTATCCAACATTTAGCTTCAACAGTCATCAACTCATAACCAATCTTATTTTATTACACCCCCCATAGGCCTTGCAATTATTATTTTAAAGCAAGTTCCATGAATCATGTATCACAGAACATTTCACCAGCATGCATCTCTAAATGATAAATGTTCTTTAAAAATAAAACACAATGGCAAAACCACTCAGACATTTATAAATTAACAATAATTATTTAATATCAGCATCTTCAGTCAGTATTCAAATTTCTATTTGCCCTAAAAAATTCATTTAGCAAATTACAAAACATTCACTTGAAGTTGGAGCTGAAAAAGATTTGTAATGTGTAATCAGTTACTGTCTTTAAGGTTCTTTCAACCTATGTGCTTTCTGCTCCAACTTTCTGTCTCTCTGTCTCACCATCCCAACCCTGGCAATTAATCTGGAGAAGTAATTGGAAAATTTGTCATTAGCATTTCCCACAGGCTGAATTTTGCTGATAGCATTCTCTATCATTTATTTCCTATAAATGGGTGGTTGAACTTAGAGACATAACAAAACTCAGATTAGAAAAGACTACCTCAAAGGTTGGGGCCACTTTTCCTTGGACTCTCTATGAATGTCCTTTATAAGCTTCCATTTCTTACCTAATGCTCTTTAGTGCTATGTGAAGTTTCTGACCAATCTTGTCTAAAAAGTTGCTTCGATAGCAATGCTAACTATATGCTGAAAAAATCTTTATTTATATATTTTTATCCCAGATCATTGTCTCAAATTGCAGAACTGGATACCTCCCTGTTTACTACTTTGTAGTCATAGAGGTATCTGATAATTATTGTGCCTAAAACTTAGTAATCTGTATTTCCTTGGACGTATACTTTTTATGTTCTCTCTCTCTCTGTCTCTCTCTCTCTCTATATATATATGGAATATAACATATATATATGTACAGGTTTCAGATAGTAAGAATATGGACTTTGACATTAGGGGTATTCTTATCCATGCTCTTCTAGCTACTTTCTAAATAAATTTCATAAGTCAATTAATTAATTAATATGAGCAATTTGTAAAATGGAGATATCTGTAACAGTAAATATATGAGTGCTTACTATGAGAGAAATACTCTTCTAAGTGCTTTACATACATTTTTCTGAATTGAATGTTACATCAACATTATGAAGTAGATACACTATTTTAGTTTTGAAGATGAAGAATTGAGACACAGAGAGGTTAAGTTACTTGTCCAGGTAGTCTGTTTTCAGAGTTCATATTATTAACATACATCACATAATATTTTTTGAAGAAAAAATAAATAGCCTAGGTAAAAAATTAAAGTAGTGTCTAACACAAATTAACTGATACTATATGTTGACTGGTATTAACATTTTATTATTAAGTTTAAAGTTTCTTAGCAGGGTACATAAGACTATTTACAAATTGGCCCTTTATTTTATTTCCAGCCTATTTATACCTGCATGAAGAATTGGTCCTGCTCTGCTATCCTGTAATTTCTCACTGATGTCTTATGTTTTTGTCTTTTTGCTCTAGAATATACGCTGATCACCTTTGTTATCTTGAAACGTAATATATCCTTTAAGACTCAACTCACATGCTCCTTACTGGGAAAGCCTCCTGAGGTCTGAGGCTGAATTTGTTTTTGTTTATAATTGTATCAATGAAATCCTCAAATCCAAGCTTCCAAAAGAATACATCTAATCTCTGTTCCATATCCCTCTATCCATTCACTTCACAGCTTGATAAATTCTGATGCCACACTTACCGATCTTTGCTCACAAGGACTCCTCAAATTCACAAATAATGCCATACTTGCTGAAGCTAACAGATTAGGAACACTATTCTTGATTTATCTGATCATTACACATTATATGTATCAAAACATCATGATGTACTCCATGAATATGTGCAATTATTATTTGTAAATCAAAAATTAAATTGAAAATAAATTAAAAATATATTAGAAGATAGAGATAGATAGATAGATAAACAGCATTTGAAACTGACATCATTTGCTCTTTCCAGTGACCCTCTTCTCTCTTTCTTTCCATAACATGACTCTCCAGGTTTTTCATATTATTCTCTATTGGTTCATTTTTATTTTCCACTGTCCTTAAATGGAAATGTTGATAATCTCCAGAATTCTAGCTGCAGCCATTTTCTTCTTTTTTTAAATTTTTTTTTAATTACAGCATATTATGGGGGTACAAAGGGTTAGGTTACGTATTTTGCCCTTGCCATTTTCTATTTATAGTCTACATATTCTGCCTGGGGTCTTTAATACTTTACCATTTTATATTAATATCATGGCATTTCATTGAGGTAGAAATGCCTGTTAACAGTTTTGATACTAAGAATTAAAGCTTTAAAATGACATCAGAGATTTAGATTTACAAAGATCATGTCTCAGAATTGGTAGTTGGAACAGTAGAAATGAATGAGAAGAAATTAAAGAGATGAGTTTTTTAGATAGGAGAGAAAAGGAGACACAGACATATCTACATAGTACCAAATTTCTCCAAAAGTGTCCCCATTCAGGAGATCAGAATAGAAGACAGACCAGGAATAAATATATGGGAAAGGAAACAAAAACAAAAATAGAAAAATGGGACCATATTAAAATAAAAAGCATCTTCACAGCAAAGGAAACAATCAACAAAATGAAGAGACAATCTACTGAATGGAATAAAATATTTGCAAACTATTCATACAACAAGGGACTGATATCTAGAATATACAAGGTACTCAAACAATCCAATAGTAAAAAAGATATATATAATCCCATCAGAAAGTAGGCAAAGGACATAAATGGACATTTGTCAAAAAAAGAACTACAAATGGCCAACAGATATTTGAAAAAATGTTCCACATCACTAATCACAAGAGAAATACAAATAAAACCACAATGAGATATCATCTCACCCCAGAATGACTATTGTCAAAAGATGAAAATTAAGGCATGCTGGCAAAGATAGAGAGAAAAGGAAACTCTTATTCACTGTTAGTGAAATGTTAATTAGTATAGGCACTATGAAGAAAAGTGTGAATATTTCTCAAAAAACTAAAAGTAGAGCTACCGTATGATTCACCAAACCCACTGCTGAGTATTTCTCCAAAAGAGAGAAATCAGTATATCACAGGGTTAACTGCATCCCTATGTTTATTGAAAAGCTATTCACAATAGCAAAACTATGGAATCAACCTAAATGTCTATCAATGAACAAATGTATAAAGTATGGAATATACAAAATGGAATATCATTTGACCATAAAAAAGAATGAAATCTTATCATTTGCAGAAACATGGATGAAACTGGAGGTCATTATGTTAAGTGAGATAAGCCAGACACAGAAAGACAAATATCACACGTTCTTGCTCATGTGTGGGAGCTAAAAAAGTTGATCTCATAGATGTAGAGAGTGGAGTGATAGATACCAGAGGCTGGGAAGGATGTTTGGGTGTGAGGGGTAGATGAAAAGAAGTTGGTTAATCGGTACCAACATAGTTGAATAGAAGAAATAAGTTATAATGTTCAATAGCAGAGTAGGGTAACTTGGCTAAGACCAGTGTATTGTATATTTCAAAATAGCTATTAATAGAAGACAGGACTTGAAATGTTCCGAACACATAGAAATGATAAATACTCGAGGTGATAGATACCTCAAGTACCCTGACTTGATCTATAGATATTCTATACATGTAACAAAATATCACACATATTCTATAAATATGTACAAATATTATATATCAATAAAATAAAAGAAAATGAAGAAATAATTTTAAAAAGACATAGAAGAAATAGTTAAAGAAGTGGAAGAAAACACTATTGGCAGGTCAGGCAGGGCAGAAAAGTTTCAGAAGAGAATATTCGCTAAAACGGAGTAGTGCAAATTTAACTTCTGTGACTCCATCTAATTCTAGAAATCTTTAGAGTTATCTTTAAGACATATTGTTTTTCATAGTTCCCAGTTTACTGAAGATCCTGGAGGAGGCAGCACAAAGAAATAATAGAAGCAGTCTTTATAACCCTAGGCATTGCCTATAGATTATGTAAATCATACATTTTACACACATGCATTTTTCATATATATGTTTATGTATTGAGACACATATACATGCATGCAAATACATAAACACACACTTAGGCTTTAGGGATTTAGAAATTATTGAATGCATAGTAGCTTCTTCAGCTTAGAATGCCCCTCTCTACATTCCAATAATCTCCTATCCCTTGACAGACAATCCCTATTCATACTTCAAATCTCAATTTAAATGTGACTTCTTAAGAGGTCCAACTTTACCAACTTTACTCATTGCTCATATTCCTTCTTTGTAACGCTCAGTACTTTTGTAATAATTTAACAGGTACTTCCATTTGATAAATATTTATGTCTGTCCCCTGTATGTTGACATTGGCTTACAGTAGGGATAAAGGTGTGATTTAGCTGGATGATGACCCTTTCTTAAGAAACTTAGTGTCTATCGGGGAAACTGTCACTAAATAATTCTGTGAAAAGCACTATCGAGAGGTACAGAGTGTATGAAGGCCCACAATTTTGGAATTTTTTCTAGTTTAGAAAGAGGACCCAAAATAAATATTCTCAATATAAAATGATTTTAGGATATAAAATGTTTCCAATAATTCACATGCTTCTAAGAAAGAAGATGTTTAGGGGCTTACCATTTAGATGTAGTAATAACTTACGACTCAACATATGATGTTAATAGCAATTTTTAAGCATTCCAAATTCCTTCATATGCCATAGCATCCTGTATAAAATTTGCTTTTGTACAAAAGATGACCTAAGTGAATATGGGGAAATCTTATGAAGTTTAACTCCCTCAGTCTCACCCTTAATTTTATTTAAAAATTCAATTTTTATGTATTTACATTATGTTTCATTAACTTTGTAAGACAGCAAGCAGTGGCCCTCAGATGAAGTTATTTGGAGATAAACAGAGAAAGAAAACCAATACTGCGCACTCATATTCAAATTAATGTGGTAGGTAATTTTGCATTAAAGTTTGCAGTGAGTTCAGAGATGCTTTAGGATGTTCAGATGCAGATGTCCTCAGCATGGTGTCTGGGCTTGCTATGACTTTCACCAAAAAGCAAATGACTTGAAAATATGGTAATAGTTATATTTTATAGAGATTCTGAGACCTTTGCCAGATGGAGAAGCAGAACCATTTAAAAATACCATACCAGAAAGACTTTTAATAGAGCTGTCAGATTTTAACATTCTAGGATTACATAATTATTGTGTACTCTAATGTGAGCCAGAAAAGAAAGGTTGGGAGTTAATGAGTGAATCCAATTGCTTAGTTTCTGTGATTGTGAGCATCTCTGCCAAGTCCAGGCTATGCCCTCCCTATTCATTCACCAGAAAAAATAAGACCCCTATGCATATGTATTTTATCTATAACATTGTAAGTTGAATGTCTTCCCTTTGTGTTACAGTGTTGTAAACAGAAGTGTTTATCCCAGTTAATCATTCAATGGTCTTAGTTTCATCCAAATTTGTGTAATCACTGTTTCCCAAGCATACCACATGCACACCTGCTTGTTTTTTTTTTTTTTTTTTTTTTTTTTTTTTTTTTTTTTTTTTTTTTTTTTTTTTTTTTTTTTTTTTTTTTTTTTTGTCGTGATGTTTTAATCTTTAGATGTTTTTACACTTATCCTCTGATTTTTTTTTCCCCGCATCGGTACCCAGTCTCCACAGCCCGGCTCAAGCTGCTATACTAAGAACTTATCATTTATTCTTATCCTTTTTCTTCAATCACTGTCATTGTTACTGGGCAGTTGTACAAAAAACATATACAGAGCATATAGAGTATTAAATTCATGCCAAGTATTTAGGAAGTGGTTCCCAAATCAAATATCTATGTACCTATCTTCTAACAGATATATGACTTAGATACAAATAATGTAAAGAGTGTACAAAAAAGTGCTATAATCACTCCAAAAAAGAATTTACTTCAGTCTGGATCATATAGCATGGGTTAGCTAAGCAATTATTTTAAATTTATCCATGTCTTTTGCTTTATCGATTAAATTATCTCCTAGTGAGAAGAAAACAAATGCTGTATACTTTCTATCTCTAATTTCTAGGCAAAGTTTTCTGCAGATTCAACAGAAGCTTATTATATACCAAGTATGAGCAAGGTGCTATTTGAGATAATTCCATGTACATTATTGTATTTTTATCTTTACAAAATCAATAAATATTGATTACAATAAAGGTTAGCAAAATCACATATTTGTATACTGCTTTTCAGATTTCAATGCAGATTCTCAGTTTGATATTACCTTTTAATATTATTTCATTTGGGTTAGTAATATTTATTTTATTAGAAGATACATCACATTAAACACATTTTCCTCAGGATAATAAAAGCTCAGTAATATTACGTTAAAAAGTTTATTTTCCAAATATTTAGAAAACAGCTTACCTATTCAGGTAAATAGCAGTTGAACTGAAATTGTGAGTCATAGAACTGAATGGTAATACAATTTCTGAAGCAAAGTAAATTCTGAGGACAAAAGACTTCTCAGAAGGGAAATTTGTGCAAACTGATCAACATAACAATAGAATAAAAAATAGGCTTTAGACATTCTTTCCTATCCACTACATGATTTTTTAAGTTTGGAATAAAAAGTAGATACAGTCAACTTTCAAAATAGAATAAGAAATTTAAAAACATATTTCAAATTTATAGTGACTTTCACACACTTTGTGATGAACCATGTATCATTGACTATTTTGCAGATGCATATATAAATCTGACTTAAATATTATGTTTTTAGTATTTTTATATATAATTCCTCAATACTTTTATTTTCTTCAGCCTTTATGCAGGAGTTGATAAATTAATTTTCTATTCACAGAGGGAGTTTTCACATCTTTTATGAAATGTAGTTGGAGTCATTATCTGCTTTGGTACTCAATGTGTTTTAAATAAGTATACATGTAATAACATCTATTAAAATTCATTCTTATCAACAATTTTTCATAGAAATATGCACTTACTTTTTGAGCTTGTGCGCCATACAGTGAATTCTGAACACAGCAGCAAAAAAAGCCATATTTAGATTTTAAAATTGCTAATTAGCCCATCCAAAATGCCTAATAACACTAAATTTCTCAATTCCTATTTGAGTGACTCTACTTTGTTTTAAACTTTAATCATTTAATTTTAGATCATTAAGCTTTTCCCAGTTCCCTTGAAATTAGCTAATATAACTTGTTATAATTTTTATAATACAATAATGACTCAGTATAAAGTTGAGTAATTATAATATGATGGATATTATAATTCTAAAGTTGCACCCATAAAATGTGAGATATAGTTAGTTCTAAAACAACAAAAAATGCTTGAAGCATGTTAAATTTAATTCTTAGCATTTTGAAACATTTTGACTCTCTTGGGAGTGTGTGGCCTGAAAAGTCTTCTTGTAGTAGAATAATTTTATTTGACTTTAGTGATAACAAGGAAACATTTTTTAAAATCCGAATCACCCCAAAACTAAAGATAAATGAATTAAAAATGGGGTTTATTTGGTATGTATGGGAGTAGCAGTCTTAGTTCTTATTTATTTATTTATTTATTTTATTTTATTTCAGAAGAGTAATGACACTGAACGTTTAACCTCTGTGTAATTACATCTCTGAGCAACTAGTAATCTGGCCCTATAGCCAAGGAGATTGAGTTATTGACCCTAATGTCTCAACCAGCCAGCATCTTCCTACCTATTAACAGAGACAATCAGATCATTGATTATGAATATTCTCATTGGGCTAACCATTTGATTGAGAATTCTTACATCTTCAGAATAGTAGTCAAAATACTGAAGATTATCTAATGTTGGTAAATATTTTTATAAGGATAATGCCCAAATTTGATTATATCTATTTTTTTAATCCTTGGGAAATTGTCAAATATTTAATGCTCAATACAGCTAATAACTAATGCAGAAAACTTTCTGTATATGACACTGATTCTGACTTTAATCTATATCCATAGAAACATGGATTATACAGCTTCTAGAAAAATCTGATGACAGTAATCTGAGACAGTTCTTCCAACGTCTGGAAAATCTTGACATATGTAGAATCTCATAATATTTATATAGTTCAGCAGGAAAAACTGAGTTTGCCTTTGAGTGGAGACACTTTAGCAGGGACTCTGGCTGCCAGGGATGAGAAAATCAATATCTTAGCATACTGTAACACAACTGCCAAACACTTATTGGGGACTTTTGGATGAAGAAATTAAACACCAGTGTCATATCTTTTAATATAAATTCTGCTTGTATTTATCTATTAATCATGTTGGCTGAGGCAGGAAATTGTGGGAGATGAGTTGAGAACAATCCACATTTTATTGATGAAGATTAAATGTTAAAAATCAGCTATGATGAGAAGTCCCAGTCAATTTGAAAGGTGGGTAGTGAAGAGGGATTGCTCCGTGATGTGGAAAATTTCTCCTTGTTGTGAAAGAGAGCCATACCTGAAAAAAGAGACTGGACATAAACTAGTTCAAAAGTTTCAAAGACAAAATATTATGCAGGAAAATAAGTTCTGCAAATTGAATTATTCATTGTTACAAATTTTTCCCCATTTCTCTCAGAAACACTTAGCAGGTAATACTCATTATATTAAATAAATATCCAAATTAAAATTAAAAAAAAAGTTTTGAATAGCTATCTGAAACTAACTGGAGGAGACAAAGAAAAATCATTCTCATTTTTATAGGCATACTAGAGGCCTGAAATACCATGCACAATTAACTAATTTTATCTTCAAATGATTGTATGTGGTGGTAACCAAAAGGCAGTTAGGAAAATTAGTAAAAACAATTAGGAAAAATCTATTTTATAGTCTCAATAAAATTTAAGATGACTTGAATTTGGCAAATAATCAGGGGTAAAATAATAAAATAAACAAATGAAAAAAGAGCTGCTTGAGGAATTAGAAGAAAGGAAAAAAAAAAAAGGAAATAGACAAAAGCCCAATGAAACATAAGCTCTCAGAGAAGCAACAAAAAGCAAAAAAAGTGTAATGATGCATAAAATAGAACTGGTGTTAGGGAATATGAAGTTCAGTTTTTCACCTCTTTATTAGACTTAAATTTATTATTTTGGTGATGCCTTTGACATTTGCAGATGGATATTCAATTCAACATTATTTCTGGGAGCTTTCAATTAATGGGGAATCATTGACCACGTTAATGTTTAAATTTTTGTGATATCCATTAGCAGTCAGTAATGTTAGTAAAAAAACAAACAAAAAAAGACATGCCGTTCACATTGTTATCAACATATGTATTCACTATCAATTTTAAGAAAGAAGTCTAGAAACAACTTGAAATAAAAAAACTTTATTATTAATAATTATTATGTT
>RJWJ010039473.1:0-14446 GCA_004363605.1 Indri indri | reverse complement strand
CATATTCACAGGTTCTAGGGATTAAGATGTGGACATTTTGGGGAGACCATTATTCTGCCTTCCACAGATGTCTCCTTTGGGGATATCTCATTTGGGGATATATTCAAGGACATAAATCCTATCATGGTGGTTTATATAATAAAGGTGTTTATATTTCCTACATCATAAGTCTGGAGGGACAAGCTGGTGTGCATTCCATATTGTTATCAACATCCCAGGTAGCTTTATCCCTCCACTCCCCCATGGGAAATGTGACTTTCACCCTGATCCAACGTGCCCATATTCTCAGCAGAAAGAAAAGACTAGGAGAAATGACAACTAGTCATGCTTTATAATATTTTCCTAGCAAACCTACTTGTTTACCTCTGCTTACCCTTTATTGGCCAGAGCCAGCTCATGTGGATAATTGTAGTTGCAAAGCAGCCAGTAGAGATTAGTACTTTTACATAGGCACATTGTCATCCAGAGCAAAAGTCATTGCTTTATTAGTAAGAAAGACAGAAAGGATGTTAGGTAGGCAAAGAGTTATATCTTTTTCTTCGTTTACAAACACATACCAGAAAATCTCAGTGAGGGATTTGGGAAAACACACTGTCTATAATATAATATGCTCTTAAAATAGTTTCAACTATATATACAAAGAAATACCAAAAATTCTGTTATTTTCATACTTTGTATACCAACTATATTAAATGTAAAGGTTTTATTTAACAGCAAATTGTTCTTTAGACATGTGCTCCATATCTTCTGCTCCAGTGATCACCAAAATAATAGCGTGTGTGAAAATCACTTGGGAACTTAATTGAAAATTTTAAATTCCCAGTCTCCACCAAAGATTCTGATTCAAAAGGTCTCAGAGGGCCCTGCATTTTAACAAGCACCCCAGGTATTTCTGATACAGGTGGTCTGCAAACTTTGCTTTGATACTGTTAAAAAAAAAAAGAAAAAGAAAAGAAACCCCCAGTGAGCACACCTGCACTCAATTTAACATGCATTTATTGAGTACCTGCTAGAGAATAGTGCTCGGCTTCGTGAGGGATATATAGAAACAGAACTTCTCCCTGTTCTCAAGAAGCCTCTCAGCTTCCGGGGAAGCAGTGCGTGGACTACTTTAACTGTGGAGTGTAAAAAGGACCGTGAGAAGAGCAAGTAACAGTAAGTTTATTTTCCTCCCTAGTATCTATCACAATTAATTCTTACGCATTTGTGTGATTATTTAATTAAAGTATTTGCCACTTAAATGTAAGCACTACAAACAAGAGCAGATAACATTCTCTCACCATTGCATTTTTTTGTTAAGTAACAACATGCTTTACGGTTAGTAGGAACGCAAAACTGTGTGATAAATGACTGTCAAACGAACATGTTCATTTGACAGTGTATGTTCAGAATAAAGTTTGAACACATTAATTGGGAAAACCAAAAAGCCTACATAAAGGAGGAGATCGGGAATGTCTCAAGAAGCAGAAACGGAGGGAAAGAGCTTTCTTGATTGAGAGAGCAGGAGGATCTAATAAGGTGCGGATAATGAGAAAAGTGTGTGACCAATTAGGAAACTTGGAATAGAGTTGTTTCCTTACTGTTTCTTTTCTGGGTTTTTGTTTGTTTTGTTTTTTAATTCTAAAACATCTACATGATCTGTTTTGTTTTAAAAAGAAAATCAAGCCTAACATACAACAAGGTTTCAAGGTAATATTTAGCGTGTGATTATAAAATACCTGGGATATTTGACTATTTTTATGTTAATGTAACTCAAAAGTCGGCTTTTTTTTTTTTTTTTTTTTTTTGAGACAGAGTCTTGCTCTGTCACCCAGGCTAGAGTGCTGTGGGGTCAGCCTAGCTCACAACAATCTAAAACTCCTGGGCTCAAGAGATCCTCCTGCCTTAGCCTGCCAAGTAGCTCAGGTTGGTCTCAAACTCCTGACCTCAAGTGATCCTCCTGCCTTGTCCTCCCAGAGTGCTGGGATTACAGGCGTGAGCCAGTGAGCCTGGCCAAAAGTCAGCTTCATGTAAACTTTTTACCTGAAATTTAGGTGGATGAGTTATGACATAACAATAAAACAGCTGTGTCTTTTATAACAAAATATATATATTTCAATTATTTCTCTCATTTTCTTCTTTTCTCTCTCATCTTTTTTTTTGACATAAAGACACAGTAAAAAATTAGTCAGTTGAAAGGATGGTGAAAATGATGAAAGAGGTATATGATCTAATAAAGAAAATTAAGGATATTTAATATGTATGGCTAAGAGAAATGATGATGAATGGGTGGATATTATAACTATATATAAATACTTGCAATAGTATGTTATAAAGGAGAAGGAAGATTTATTTTAGCTAGCTAAGGTCTTAGAACTAGGAATAATGATCTGAAGTTTTAAAAAGATAAAAATTTAAGTATAATGAAAAATGTTTCTGTCATTGAGAACAATTAGAAAGAATATTCTTCCCTGTAGACATGAGCACTAGAGATGATCAAAAACAGACAAGATAAAACCTTTGGGGACCTAATAGAGAGAAAGCCACTTTATAATGTTCTATTTCCTGGTCTAGGGAAGACTTTCTTCTATAATATATCTTTAATCATTTGAAAAAGAAATTAATGATCCATGAAATGGGAATACTTATTTCAATAGGTAGGTTATTCCACAGACTTTGAAAAGATCTGTGGTTGAGGGCAAAACTCCCATTGCCTTTCTGGGTCCTATATTTCTAAGTCAGCTGCCGTATCCTACCAAAATATTCTTTCTGTTCTTCCTTTTTTTATGAGAATTTTTAATAAAGGACTACTTTATAAAAGCTAGCAAATGTAAAAGTTTCCTTTATTTCACCTTATAGTATTTTTCCCTGTCTATATATCTCTATTTCTCACCAAATATTTCAGTTCTTCCTCCAGGTTGAATAAGGTCATGTTATGGATGTATGATGGAACATATAGGTATATAGGTACAAGCTCACAGCAATGTTTTCCAAATTGCTTAGTTTAAGATCTCCATTGATTGTGGCTAATATGTTGAGTGGTTCTGATCAAATTAGATGATTAGTAATTTGTCCAAGTTGATTCCATGCACATATACACACATGCAGACATGCACACACTCACACAATCACACATGTACACATACATCTCTATCACCTTTCTATCTTATATATAACTTCTTTTACTTTTAACTTTTAACTGTTACTTTTAACTTCTTTTGCAATATACTGTGTAATGTATGTGGTAATCCTAGAGCAGAAGAGTAATATATATTAAATTAGTGCCATTAGTGTTTTAAAAATATTAATAACATAATGGTTTGTATGTTGAAATAATGAATGACTCAAGGCTAAGAATTCAGCTTCTTGTAATGATCCAATGTAAGTAAATGAGAAAAGTCAGAATAAGAGTTTTAGCAATGGAAAACTGTGAAAACAGGAGAATCTGAGATTTATTTCAAAGATGAAACCATAGAATAATCAGATTGATTATTTATAGGAGATTTGCAACAAAAACTCAAAGAGAGCGCCAAGTTTCCTAGGCTTGTTAACTGTTTAGAGTAACTAAGACTATATGGGATTGAGTAGGGAGATGAATATATCTGTTTTGATATTTGGCTGTTTTCTTTTGTTGTATATAAGGTAAGGTAGTTGGATATAGCCATTCAAAATATTTCTTAAACATTTGTTTTTTGTCTCTGTTTAGGCAAAACTTAAAATTACTAAAATAAATCTCAGTATCTTTCTAGGTTCTAATTACTGATGAGCCC
This sequence comes from Indri indri, assembly GCA_004363605.1. Taxonomy (NCBI): domain Eukaryota; kingdom Metazoa; phylum Chordata; class Mammalia; order Primates; family Indriidae; genus Indri; species Indri indri. Next base: position 10,697 of record RJWJ010039473.1, on the reverse strand, counting down.
AAAAGACTTAACCATTTCATAATTTCATATTATTTTGCTATGCACCAAAGAATAACACTATATACATATGTGCACATATATACATACATATGTAGCAGTTATATATGATATCTTCTCTCTCTATATATATATAACATAGGAAGATCATAGTAGTGCTATCATACTAACGGAGACTTCACACTTACATTGCCTTGCTGCTGCCAGAATTCTGCTGCTCTCAGCAGACCGCTAGCTACTATCAATATTTTTAGTAATCCTGAATCTTTCCTTCAATTTCAGAAATTTAGGGGTCTAAATTACTTTACAAATTCATGGTTCAAACAGCCCTTGCAGAAGCTAGTAGTCCAGGAAATAGATGGTTTCAATCTGTTTTAGTACTCATAGGGTTCAATCCTGAGTATTTGTGTAATTTGTGGTATTTCCATTGCAATCCTCCTGTCCCTGTTAGGCAGTGCACTTTAGTCTTTAATTAGGCATTTACATCCCCAGTGTAGCCTGCCTTCTGCTCATCCTGAACTCCCAGAGAACAGTAATTGTCTTGTCTTCTTAGCAAGTCTTAACCATCTTCTCCTTCTCATCCTTCTCCTTCTCTTTTCCTCTGTCTTCATTGTTCTCTAATTAAAACTGATAGAAAAAAAGGGAAATACAAAGCAATAGCTATCCATCTTTTCTATAGTCAATCTAAGAGCAGTCAAATTATGTACCCGTCTTCACCTTCTATAAGGCTCCAAGCCGACCCACATTAATATCGTAATTGGAAGTCACCACACTATCATTTTTATTTTGTTCAAAAGACCATTTCATGTTATATCTTTATGGTTTATTAACTTTTTAACATTATGCTAATTTTTATATAATCCTAACATTTCAGATACATCAATTTCTTTGTTAAGATTTTTAAATAATTTATACATTTTTATCAATTAGAAATAAACCTAAACCTAACATTACACAACATACTAATAAGCAAAGAGATAAATTTTTAATTTCAACATATACATTGAAATAATCACAGATACACACAGGAGCATCATGTTTGACAAATGAATTAATACACGATGTATGAAAAGTATCACCAGTTTTGACTTTTTCGAATGTTGTTAATCTGCCATTATATTCTTAGAATCACAGGTACAATGATTTATACTTAATAAACTGACTCTGGTGAGTGTTATAATTTTTTCAATATTTTGCATAGTATCAATACTCTGTGCTAAATAAGAAGATATGTATGCACATATATGTACACAGTCCTCTAGGTAGTGATGCAGTATGAGCAGTGGTTTCAATTCCAAAGCATTGTTACATATCTACCTAGCCTCCTCTGTGCTTAAGAAAAGAAAAAATAAAAGACTGTCATTCAAAGGGTTATCTTAATAAACCTTGGAAAATATGACAGAGGCTAAATTCATGACCATTGTGTGATAAATACCTTTATGAAAAGAATGTATTAAGAAATTAAAGATTCATATAAGATACTGACAAAAGAGAAACAAATGTCAGTCACCCAATATATTTAATAAGAAAGCACAAATATTATCTGTGTAATAGTCATTGGTGAGGTTTGTTTGTTTTTCTTCAAAGGGAAAGATCCTAGAATTCTTGCAGCTAGCACTGTTCACAGGGTTTTTAAGTATTATTTCCTTTGATTAGATATTGCAATATTCTCAGCTTTCTCTTTGAGAAATTCTGCAAATAAGTTTTAAGCTCAAAAGTAATTTATGAGAACCCATTATCTTTTTTCTCTTTTCATTAAGCTTTTGATTTGAAGAAGAAATATTAATAGGAAGATAGCTTCACATACCTTCTCTTAAGGAGACATTTTGGGGGTGAAATTATTGAAGAAATTAGGCATAACTCAGATCTATATCTTTGTGATATTGCTCCAATTGTTGGAGGACTCCAGACTCCAAAGCTCTTTGGGATTTTAGCCAAGGAGTTTTGTTTATGCATTTATTTTTCTTCCTAAGGCATATGTTAATAGCTAGAAGGACTCTAAAATCATCCTTTCACATGTATTTTTTTAGAGGAGTTTATTTTAATGTATTCTTTGTTGCTCATGGAGGTAGTTGAAGAGGTAAATGAAAATTTGCCCCACATTAATTTTTAATATACACTTTTTCAATATGTACTAAAATATTATTTAATCTTTAGAAATATGACAATACTTGTCAATAATTTGTTCTGAAATTTTAAGTTTTCTGGTTCAGATTATTTCCCCAAGCTATAAGAAAATTTGTGTTACTGTAATAGAATAAAATGTTTGATATGCATTTTCAGAGTTGGATGGTTGCTTCAATCATTTTGATTGTTATTTATTAATAACAAAATATTGAACAAAACAAAACACAAAAAGAAATGAAGTACAGATATATTCTTTCATTTATGGAGAGATGAAGTAAAGGGAAAAATTAAAGCAAATATGTTTACCTAATACCTTAAATATTTAAATTTACAAAAAATTATTCAAAGGTATTTGAAATTTTTAATCCCCTAGTTGTAATAAAATGTCAATTAGAGATAATTTCATATGTGTGATGTGAGAAAACATTGACTACATTTTTAAAAATCTCTGAGAAGTCATAAATAAAAAACTAATGATAATTATAAAATAGTTTTGGTGAATGAAAATAGTTGTTTAAGCTCTTTGATACTATATAGGGATGTGATAAGAATAAGGGCTTTGGAGTTAGGCGTGTATTCAAATCTTTCTCTGACAGTTTTATTAAATAATCAAGATGAACTTAGACAAGCACATATATATCAAAAATTTAGTTTCTTGTGTAAAATGAGCAATATTGTACCTGTTTTATGTAACTGGCACAAATTTCAGTCAACAAATATTCAAAAACTATTTCTCCATTCTTCTGTAACAGTTAATTTCTAATATTATCTCCTAGTACTTTGAATATTAGAAACTTCCTATCAGAAAAATTAATGATTCACACCTCATCTACTCTACCAGGATTACATCCAAGTTATGGAGGACATGGGGCCAGCCAGTGTGGGAGAGGAGATAAGAGCTGGTCCCTAGTGTGGCTTCTCTGCAGGGCATATAGACAGTGGTCTCTGAAAGACAGTACACTTCCACCAGCAGGTGCTATGTAGGAAAGCTCAGAAATCTTTTGTCTTATCAAGACTCCCTTTCTTCCCTCCCATAAATATTCATAACCCTGCTACCTCTGCCTGCCATGGGGCTCTCAAGATTAAATTTATTTTACCCTGTATCCCCATGTTTTAGATTGGGTTCCCCAAAAACAAACTCAAGATGGTGAGGTGAGCACAGAAGGGAAATTGTCCTTAAGGAATGCTGCCAGGTAGACACCTATAAGAAAGCGCAAAGGGCAGGTGGGCAGAGGGAGGAGTTGATCTTCAATGCGATTGCAACTGATTCTCCAAAGAACTCTGGATCTGGGATGGACTTTCAGAATTGACCCAAATTGAAATTATGGAGCTGAAACAAACCCCTTGCCTTGGCCTGTCATCACCCAGGGGCTACCCTTATAATCCTGGGGCAGATCTCTGTGCCTGAGGGCTATGCCCAGTGAGGGACACAGCTGTGAGTCACCAAAGGCTGACATTCCTAGCAGCTGGAGGGAAAGTTGTATTAGAGCTCCCCAGTGTAAACATCGGTGTGCTCCTCTATTCTGATCTGCTAAGATACATTTGATTCTTGGAGTAATTTGCCCCACCTCAGAAGACTTTCTCCAGGATTGTGGTTGGTCTTGCTCCCTGGGAAATTTAGGAGAAAATTTTGAGATAGTTCAGTTTTCATTGGTTCTTTGATGATCATAAAGGTCCCTATCTCAGCCTCTTTCTCCCAACTTCCCAACCCTTATATCTCGGGCTGTTCTGGAGTCATACTGCTATTCCAAAAGCCCTTTGAGCTGAGTGAATCTCTAGGAGGTGGCTCACAACTGTCTTTCTAAAGAATCTGGGTTGTCTTCTGCGCCTGCATTGTGCCCAGTGCGGGATTTCTGGGAGCCTGCCAGCTTTGTGGCTTCGCACCTCTCTTGCTTGGTTTCTCCTCCTCTTGCTTTAGTGCTTGCTATCCTAGCGTTTCCTTTGCCTCTGCCCCCTGCTAATGAGTCCTTTATCGAGCCTGAAGTTTGGTCTTCCTCTAGTTAGTGTCAAGTCAAGGCTTTAGCAGTATAAATGCCTAACTTTTGAATTTGAAGTGCTTTTTCTTTGTCTTTCAGCTCTTTCTTTGTTGAGGCAATGAATACTACTGAATAAATGGGTGGAACATGACAAGATAATAAAATGCAGAAAGAGAGGGCAGCATATTTCAAAATATTATCAATATTATTCCACTATGCACCTATAAAGTTTTTAGATTCAAATAATAAAATACATTTAAGGTGCTCTGTTTTTTTCTGGTAGTGGTAGTAATAGGAATTTCCTCTTTAAAAATAAGATACCACATGAAGAAATGACACTACAATAACTTTTTCTCCCTTTGGTCATGATACATGTTAAGTTAAAAACATTTCTAAAAGCAAGAAAGAAACAATAAAGGGCAGAAGTAATTTTTTAAAGAGACTGTACTTTTAAGTCTAATAAAGTCAGTGAAACTTTCCAAAGTAAAAACCTTAAAATTTCATTAATAAATTGAAGGGTTAAGTTAACAGTATTTTTAAATGTTCATGAAATACATTTAAAAAGCAAGAACTTCCAGGTCAATTATATTTAAAGGTAAACACATGAGAAATATATGTAGATCTCAATTGATTTAATCAATATTTTAGTGATGTACATTTTCCGATAATTCATTCTCAATGGCTACACATGAATTTTTTCCAGGGTTACGATAAATTAGATGCTACAATATGAAAAATTATACAAGTCACTTTATATTTCATTATTAATTGGATGTTTCTCCAGCAGTCAAGCCAGGCTCATTTGTTGGAATGGAATGCCATTGCTTAATGTATCTAATAATGTCTTCTAAGGATGAAATTACTCACATGGGAGAGTCTGAAGAATAAGATCGATGAACTTATATTAGTGTAAATTATCGCTGATTAATGAATGCAACATTGAGGATTAAAATTTACTTAGAATTTAAACTTACTGCCAGTTTTACAAGTTTAGAATAAGTATGCCAAGTATTGAAAATATGAATTATAATAATCTGATATACCCGATAAAGTATGGTTAAATGGGAAATTAAGAAATATGTATGTTAGATGAGAAATATTAATTTAAAGTAAAGTTGATTAGGAATAAAAGTCTATATAAAAGGATTTCTTATGTATTTTTCCCAGCATATGATCTGCCCCAAATTGAGGTTAAAATTACTGGTTCGGAGTTGCAACTAGCAGCTTAAAAGAGTTTACTGTAGTTTTCAAATGTACCTAAGTTCTATTGTGTAGTCAGCTCATGCTTAAAGAAATGAATCAGTGCAAAAATATTTATTTTTAATTAATTAGAAGTTATTAAATGGAGAATTAAATGACTAAGATATTTGTTACTACCTTCCATTTTCTTAAACACATAATTGATCACCTCACCAGTATAAATGGATTGGGTGATAATCTCATCAAAGTAAACAGAAGAACTAGAAACAAAAGAACAGGGCTGAGTCCTCTGGTTTCACTTCTGAGGAGCAATCTCCACTAGCTTATTCTTGCTCTATTCTGATACCCAAAGGGGTTGCAGATGCTGAATACGGAAGGTAAGGATTTTATACTGAAAGTAGTAGAGCTTGGTGATACCACAGGAGATGACTGCCTGCGTGTGATGAATATTGTCCTCCTTCTAAGAGCACATTGTCCTTCATAGTCTCTCATCCTAGAACAGTCTCAGAAGCAGGACCATATACTGCTTCTCTCACTCTGTGGAATATAATGAGTACAGAATTTTTAATCTAGGCTGGGCATGGTGGCTCACGCCTGTAATCGTAGCACTCTGGGAGGCCGAGGCGAGAGGACCCCTTGAGGTCAGGAGTTTGAGACCAGCCTCAGCAAGAATGACACCCTGTGTCTACTAAAAAATAGAAAGAAATTAGCTGGACATGGTGGCATTCCTGCAGTCCCAGCTACTAAGGAGGCTGAGGCAGGAGGATTGCTTGAGCCTAGGAGTTTGAGGTTGCTGTGAGCTAGGCTGAGGCCACAGCACTCTATAGCCTGAGCAACAGAGTGAGACTGTCTCAAAAAAAAAAAAAAAAAAAAAAATTAATATAAAGAGAAGAGCATTGAATGTTCTTCAAATTTTGTCATTTGCTTATTTTTCTAGCATTACTGCTTTGCCATTTGTGTATTGTTCCAATGCCTTTGAAATAAGCATTGTCATCTCCATTGAGAGAGAATGTAAAGTGCTCAGCCTCAACTCATGTAGAACTCAAGTTTTCTTCTTTGCCTTGTCATTAGCCCTTTGCTTTTTTCACTACACCACAGTTGTCTAGATGAAATACAAAAACAGTGGACTGTTTCTGGGTTGTCTCACTAGGTAATATCCATTTAAAAATTCATTCTTAACATCATCTTTTCTGCCTCTGAAAGATAATCGTGTCTTGGCAATACATTAAGTTCAATTTAACAAAAATCTGTACACTGACATAAAAGTCCCTGAGACTAGAAAGAAAAACAAGAGATGATCAATGCCCTGATTGAGTGGGTGTATTTTTAAGAACAGTGTTAGGGGCTTGGAGAATGGAAGGGAGGGGCAGAAGATAGGAGCTTTGTAAAAAATTGTGCAATTTTACTCTTCTTCTGGTATTGTTTAACTAAAGGATGCATTTTCCCCTGTTAAATGTATTGTTCTCTAATTGATACAGTTTTTAAAGAGGATCATTTAGGTTTAAGTTCCTTTTAATCAACATTACCCATTTTATTTTCATCAAAACTTTCCAATTCAAACTTTCATGCCCAAAAAAGACAAAACAAAACAAAATTCCTTCTTAGTGTGTTTTTCCATCTTAGACGACATGGTAAGTTTCTTCCCACAGACTCAAAAAATTTTCCAAGCTCCTTTGTTTTTAAGAGTCCAAGAACAGCCTTGCTCCTTGCAGAAGTCTTAGAATGACTTCATGGACGAGAGATAAAATATCCTTCTGTTTGTCAAAGACTGAATAAGATAATCATTTGAGGAATGTCTGTTTCCTCAAGTCTTCCATGTGAGAGTGAATGAATGACTTAAAATTCTGGGTAACATTCACCCCTCTATATTTATTTCACTTCAGTCACATAAATGTATTTTCCTGTTTCCTGACGTATTATGACCTTCTGCATGTCCTCGTCATTGTACTTGTTATTCCCTTGGCTTAAATGTCCGGATTCTTTTATGAAAAATGACTTACATTCTCAACTTCTCTTTAAATACCCAGATAAAAGATAATTTCCCCTTGAAACTCTACTGTCTTTGTCTTTTTTCAGTTTCTGTGCATGCGTGTGTGTGTGCGTGCGCGCGTGTGTATGAGACACTTTCTGTGTTCCTCCTGTAACACTTCACACATACCTCTTCTAGAGATATATGAAAATACATAACTGTTCCAATGGTTGATTTGCCAAACTGTCACACTTTACATTTTCTGCCTACTACATTGTGGCCCTCTAGAAAAGAATGATCTTCCATTTCTCTTTATATTCTTAGATTTACATACAGCCTCACAAATGGAAGGCACTTAAAAAATACTGAGAAGTGAATGAGTAGCCAAGTTATGTCTCAATTTATGTTCAAGTTCTATTTCGTCACGTTCTGTTAAAAGTCCTTGTATCTGATAACTTGTGCAAAGGATAGCATTTTTTACAAAGCATTTTTTTTTAAATCTTGTAGTTTTACATAATTGCTATTTTAACAAGTTAACTTTCAAATAGATTGCATCGTAAAATCAGCTAGATCATTTACCTGAAAAAAATACGGCAAAGCTTGGAGTGTTTCAAAATGGCAAAGCTTAGAATGTTTCAGTAAAGCTGTTGAGCAAATGTCTTCTGAATGATGAAAGATTCTCACAGTGATGCCCCATGGAAATAAAATTTAGAAAAAGTCAAAAAGGAGCAGTATGTGCTTTTTTTTCTCTTTGTAGTTTCTTTCTCAAGTTAAAATGAAGGGGAAAAAAATGCTACCTCCCTTTGGCTGTTACTATAAAAACATTTTGTATATATACTTTTTGAGAGATGAATATAAATAAAGATTATTTTACTATACCAGCTAAATTTAAGGGGTAGAGATAAAATCATGCATTTTTTGAAAAAGGTTTTGGATTTAGTCTATAAAGTATTAGAATAAATTAAAACTAAATTTACATGACTAAGTCGTATTAAAGTACTGATTTATAGCAATGAAAGATATAATAGAAAGTTAGTAATCCTTTTATCATTTTCACTAGCCACGTATAAATTTTTTAATCCACATTATATAATTTATATAGTATAATATTCTCCAAATGTGAGGAACAAGGAAAATCAGCTCATAAAAGAGTTTATAATGTGTACTCTTAGATGTTTTAATATGTGTTTACATTTTTTCAAAAATGATGATAATTGAGAGAAAATAAGCTGTTTTCCAAATTTACAATAGTGCTTATATCCCAAGAACATATAAACACACCAGGGAGCAGCTTGTTTTAGATAAACACTCACAGTTTAGAATAGAGTTAATATTAACTCAATAAATATTTGTGGAGCTATACTGTTTTAGACATCAGAGACTTATTTCTCAATTACTACATTTTCCAATCATAGTCACTGTCTTGGTAATTGTCACAAAAACTCTCTGATGTGATTTCACGTATAAGTAACTAAGCTAGAGCAAGCAAGGGGAACCCAGACCTGGCTGACTGCAGAGTTCAAGCCTTTTTACCAAGTGACATGCACCTTCTTGAGGCAATGCAGAAAATATACTGTCTTGCCATCAATGTCCCTGTGAATCAAAAGCTATAGAGGGAGGATAAACCACAAGACTGGAGGGAAGTGTCGACAGAAGGGAAGCCAAACTCTGTGAAATAATTTAAAGAGGTTTATTCTGAGCCAAATTTGAGGACCATGACTAGAGCTACACCCAAGATGCCTTGAGCAAGTAGACTCGCTGTGGCTGGGTTACAGTGTGGTTTTTATACATTTCAGGGAGACAGGGATTACAGGTGAAATCATAAATCAATACATACATGGTTTGGCCTGAAAAGGCAGGACATTTTCAAGTGGGGGCTTACAAATCATAGGTGGGTTTAGGGATTCTTTAGTTGACATTGGCTGAAAGAGTTAGGCTTTGTCCAAAAGACCAGGAATCACTGGAAAGGAATGCTTGAGTTAAGATAAGGGTCTTCTTTTTTTTTTTTGGCTAACTTATTCTAATATTTCTTTTTTTTGTTTTTTAATTTTAATTTCAGGGTATTATAAGGGTACAAACATTTTGGTTACATTTTATGTCTTTTCCTCACCCAAGCCAGGTTAGAGGCATGCCCTTCCCAGCTGGGGACAGGATTGATATTCTACCTTGAAAATGCAGGAACCTATCAAGGCCCCATAGCAGAATACTCTATAATTTAATGCTTTGATTCTTTTGGCAACTTGTACCCCACTTTTTTTCCTTCTCTAGTTAGAATATATTGGTAACTAGACATGTACACAACCATAGACTGCTATAATGACGATGTCCTTTAAGATTCACCTTAACCATTCTTTTGTGACCCCTCCTATCAGAAACATTCAATGACTTTCAGGGGCCTTCCTAGCATTTTTGATATCTTGACTGGATCCTTTTTAAAACACCCTCCCTCTTGTGATGAAATTATTTTCATGTAGTAATTGGTCATCAACATTACCTTTTTAATCTTTTGTTTTAAAATAACAAATAAAAAGGAATGATTTTAATTTTAAAGATTGTGCAAAAAAAAAAAATAAATAAAGATAAGGTTCTGCTATCTTTCATGTGATGCTATACTGAGTCAGGTTGGGAAGTAAACCACATCATAAAAACCTGTTTACTGAGATTTTATCATTTGTAGGTGTGACTCACCAGGCCCCCTTAGAAAGGAATTTGGGCAAAAGAAAAAGATCCAAGTTTAGTCCTCAGAAGGAAAGAAGAAAGGAAGGAAGGAGGAAAAGAGGTGAAGAATAAACAAAATAAATGCAGAGAAAGGGAAACAGAACATGTAAGAATACTCAATGTTAAAAAATTTTAAAAAATTAGAGAAATAGGATACTAAAAAAAAAAAAAAGATATGTTTTATAGCAGCCAAAGAGGCAAAGTTTAAAATTGGGTGTTGCTGAATGTCAAAAGCTACCAAAAAAAAACCTGAGCAAAATGGGACAAGGAATTTGTGTTACTGTATTAGTTCCTAGGGAGTTCTCAGTTTTATGTAACACTTGTAATTCTAATCACAACAGAAGATCATAAAGGGGAAATGGTAAATTCACAAATGTAACATCCATAGAATAACAGTAAACCTGGAGTTTCTGTCTTTATATATACATGTTATCATTGAGCTTTATGATAGATGGAATCTGAGCATGCAGTATCAGTGAATAAAGCATGTTATTGTTCAGATTAAAGTTTAAAGACCTGTCACTGTATTGTAGAGATTCACATTAAACGTAGGACCCCAAGAAGTTATGTAGAAATGCAAATGATACAGAAATCATGATTCTAGAACACTGTTTTCCTTTTAAAAATGTATTACATGCTGAGATGCTCATAAGTATTGCTTTTTTTTTTTTTTTTTTTTTTTTTTTGAGACAGAGTCTCACTCTGTTGCC